>BGPR01004727.1:0-80692 GCA_013235015.1 Araneus ventricosus
AGTTTTGAAAGCAGAGGGAGGAGGAGGCGCAGTAGACTAGGGGATCGAGTTGCTAGTAGGTGATGGGTTTACACTTCACACGGTCTGACTTGTGAATGACCCACCACATTTTATGGACTGAAAATTTGGATGTCCGCTGCTAAGGCCTCCAAATGGATTGGAACAGCTTTACGGAGAATGCCCAGCTTGATGATGCACTTGCTCATGCATGCATTTTCTAAAAGAGAAACGCATTAAGAAAGGATAGATATTTACAAAATTTTTATAACAAAACTCAGAAGCTGTCCGGTTTGCAGCCGTTATGACATCTCTGGTGAGCTTCCACGTAAGGTAAGCAGACATTCAGATACCGAGGAATGCCTAAGTGCAACCACGCAGAATAAAATTGAGAAAAGAGCATCTTAGAGTTTTGACATTCGTTAAAAAAGCAAACTTCACATTCAATAATGAACGCTTAAGAAAGTAACTGAAACATACTGTTACGAACATGGAAAGTCGCTCCCAGCAATGTTAGTCTGATGGTTGGGAAGTGAGATTTACAGGGGTATGTATAGGAATGCCGGGGAATGGAGCCATCGACCCCGACTTTAGCAACTATTTTGGAGACTTGGTGACAAATTTTTCGACGAAATGTGGGATCTCAAAAGTACTGGAATTTTCTTGATGTCTCTATTAGGGGCCGAGATCCGGATTTCTCCAAATGATTTCATGTGACGTCACGGCCTGTCGGGTTGACTATAAATAAGAATGTGCTCGGATCACAGAGCAATAGAAGTGTGTTGATCGACTTTGAACGTATTAATGGACTGGAATCGCCTTTAGTATGCGAACGTTTTTGGAATCTCTCTTCGGAGTTTTTTCCGCTGTGCGTGCTAGTAAGCTGCTAGACGCCCAGCGGTGTTGAAAGTTCTGTAGTTGATCTTATTAGTGATGTCTGTTTGTGTTGCTAATCTGTGCAAGTTCAGTTTTTCCTGTTACCTGCGCTTCGTGTTTTCCGGAATATTCGAGAAAAAACTGTTATTCTCCGTTACCTACTTGTTGGATTGTTTTCACCGTACACACACAGGCGATATTCGTAACAATATCAAAAGTGTAAGTACATGTTGTGCGAACAAATAAAAAATGCAAAATATGTTTTTAACAGCTAAAATACATTTTGTAATTTTTGAGATAATAGCCGTCGAACTGCAATTTAAATTATTAATTTTATTTATAAATATGCCTGGGTACCAGCATATATAATCTTCATTAAATTCTATAAAATTATTCGAAAATTCAAGTTTAAAAAATATAAATTTGTGGAAAAGCCCTCGCCGTTTTGTTTCTCATAGAAAGAAGCATAAATTCTTCTCACTTCATTTCCGATATCGTTCTAAATCTCAATGGTATTCAACTGGAATTTTTATATAAGTTACCCTACATATCTGTGTTTGAAGTTATGAAAGAAAAATTTCGCTACGTCTCGCGCATGCGAATTACATAATTATTTAATACAAATATTCGCAATTTCTCTGATTTTTAAAATATTTATGTCGAATTTGAAACAATGCTTCTTAAACACATTGTCAACTATTCTATAAGTTTCATATTATTTGGTAGAAAACTCTGCATGTTATAATCAAAAAATATGTGGGAAAATTTGGGATTTTTTAAGAAAACATTTACATCTTTCAAAATATACTTGTTAATTTTACAAAAATGCATGTAAGCACTGTGTTTATTAAGTAAAACCGTTGATGAAATTTGTAAATCATGATCAACTTTCTGTGGAACGGGGTGATCCCAGATTTTTTCCTTCTTCATCAATTTTGCGTCGGTCCCCTAAATGCCCTCGTGACAGAATCTTCACTCTAAAATGTGAGTTAGAGACTATTATTTTCATGGTATAATTTCAAAGGCAGTTGGTCTAATCTTTCCGGAGAAATTCTCAGAAATGTGAAAACCTTTTATCGGATACTTTGGATCATATAGTGTATTTGTTAAATGCAAGTAAATTAATTGATAGATAATTGATCAAACCATTTCTTCATCACATTGCAAAAAAAACTATTTTCCGATTCTGATTTGGAAAATAGAAAGGTTACATTGACAACCGAACGATTGATATCAGCTGCCATTGATTGAATATAACAGAAACAAATAGTTAAAAATATTTGTTTGTAAAATTTATTTTGAAAAAATAATCCCCGTGAATTTCTGATGCATTTTCAGAAGTGACCCTAAGGCGGACGCTAAGCATTAATGAATTAATTAAATATGAAATCCCTGATTGTGAGGATTCCATAAAAGCAAATGTGAAAAAAATGTGTTGTGTTGCAATGCACATGATTCCGTAAAAGCAAATGTGAAAAAAATTGTGTTGTGTTGCAATACACATGATTCCATAAAAGCAAATGAGAAAAAAATGTGTTGTGTTGCAATGCACATGATTCCATAACAGCAAATGTGAAAAAATTGTGTTGTGTTGCAACGTACATGATTCCATAAGAGCAAATGTGGCAAAAAAAATTGTGTTGTGTTGCAATGAACCTGCCTGGTGTGCACAGATCTTCCGGATTGTCGATCATTATTCGACTCGGATCACAACCAAAGCAATCTTTCAAGAAATGGATCGGCACATTTCTTTGCACGCCTGCAAAACAAATGCATAAAAATGCAATTAAAGGTATGCACTTATTTTCATTCATTTTTAACACAATAATTAGTTTTAACGTAGGACTACGTTCCTCCCATTGGGGTCTCAGGAAGGAATTTGATTCACCCACCAAAACGCCACAAAAAACGTTGTAAGGTAGATCCTCTATATCTCGGTAACTACATATGTTAAAAACATAACATATATCTTATTTTAGAGATAAAGGGTAACAACAGAAGTTACAAAAAAAATAAATTGAAATTCGTAAAAGTGTCACGCGAGTAAAGTAGTACTACGCCTTTAACAACAGCGGCTGTTTCAAAAAGACAGCCCCCCCCTGTCACTTTATTAAATTTATATTAAGATAGTCCCAATATAATACTACCTAGTATGGAAATCGATAGTGAAATTTTAAAATTAAGCATTTAGCATAAAAGTGAGGCAAATCGTATCTTTATTGCTTATCTTGAGTATTAATTATGCATATCTTATACGATTTATCTGCATGGAGGTAAGTATTTAATTTTAAAAAAAATTTAATCGTCGTCTGACGTGCTGAGTGTCTGTAAGTATTAAGTACATCATTATGAATTGAATTAAGTTCAATGCATGTTTTCTCACTATTCTTTTGACAAAAGAAATGTAAGCATATTTAATATTATTGCCTGACAAAAGCATGACCTCAATTTTTTTATTGTTATAGCAGTGTATGATATCAGATAAATGGCAACAGTTAGATATTTACTTTACTTTGAATTTGATTTAAAAAAGAGATGAGTACGAGTACGGTTGAACGACGTTCGTTGTACGCAGATACGGAGTGTAATAGTTGTTTTTTAGTGTTCTAATAAATGTTTATTTAGTCTTAGAAGAAGTATTATGAATGTCAATCAAAAGGCCAACAGAAACAAGTTCGAAGTTTTCAACGGAGTTCATTGCGTCTTTTAAGAAAAGTGGCATAACTTCATCATCGGTTAAATTAGCTTCAGAGAATTTGTCTTCTGTTAATTCATCTATTGTGAATGATTTCGAAGTCATGATATCTTTATCGCAGTTCACATACTAGAAAGGAGGAAATTTTCACATTTAAGAACGAGGGAAAACGACATATAACCGAAGCTCTGCTTCGTATAAACAAAGTATTTTATCATTACGATGAATGAATCAGGACTGTGATAAAACGACGAATAAATGAGAAACGTATAAACGGTGCTTTACTGTAGTTACAGAAATGATTGGAGAGCGATGCTTGACTATGGATAAGTGAAGGAGCAAAACTTACTTCTTGGGATCTGGGACCAGTCCTGTTATTCTTCATCCAAGTGATGTCATAATTGACGCAGTTAGTCTGGCAGGATAAGGAAGAAGCTGCTCCTTGTGCTGAAAAGAAAAATTTAAAAATATGGACGCAAATTCCGAGAGTCTGCACGACGATCTTTTCCGCCCAATTTTGCGAATTTGGGACGAATTCGTGGTAACTGAAGAAATGAAAGATATTATTAGAAAGTAAAACAACATGTGGTTTTCAAATATGACCGGGTCTGACTTGTTGTAAATAAGCCTCACTTGAAAACAGCTGCGCGACCTTGAGAGAGCGGAGCCACCGCCTCGAGCCTCCCTCCTGCTGAGGTTAGAACCCAGCAGTATCTGGGAGTTGCTAGAGTAATGAGCGAACGGAAGGTACCGCGGAACAATGCATTTTTATGAACTTTCTCATTGCAGTGAACGTCCTGTCGTCTGAAATTCACCAAATATTCCAACAGCAGTGTGGGGAAGAGTGTCTCTCCCGAGTGTTTGAGTGCTGCAAGTGCTTTAGATATTTTACCTGTTGCAAGGCATGCGGTTTGCAGACACCGTCATCCAACCAAAACCATTTTTTACTTTCTCGTATACGAAGTTTACAAAGAAAGTATTCTAAGCGTCAAAAACACAATTTTGGAATTATGTCTGTCTGTCTGTGTACACGAAACTATTAGAGCTACAGGGATGAAATTTGATATGTGGTCTTTACACATAAATCGTAGACTTCTGCCATTCAACGACGCAAAAGAAAAGATAGGAAAAGCGCAGTTCGGGTCCGCGCTGCAGAGTTTTCGTGAAAACGTCGGGATAAAATCATAAAACAAGTGTTTCGTATTAATATGTAATTTAATTATCAATCTCTTTAATACAATATTCACACGGAGTAGTATAATGGTTACAGAATAGATAAATCACAAGTTACCACAGACCCCTGCTACATGCGATAAACTTATGACTTATTTATTCTGTAACCATTATACTAATCTGTGTAAATATTGTATTAAAGAGATTGATAATTAAATTACATATTATTACGAAACGTTTTATGATTTTATCCCTATGTTTTCACGAAAAATCTGCGGCGCGGACATGAACTGCGCCTGTCTTATGTTTTATTTAGAGTAGCTTTTGATGGCGCCATCTGTTGACAGTATATAGAACTATATTTCTCGTATGCGTAGTAAAATATTATCTACTACAAATGCTCACATTTCCCGTAATCTTCAAATTTTTGAATTCAAATTTTAATACAATGTTTCTTTTACGTATTGTCAAGTATTCTGTAAGTTTCGTAGAATTCGAAAGAAAATTCTGCATGTTATAATCAAAAAACATGCCGAGTTTGAAATTTTAAATTTAATACCGACTTTTATTTATATTCTGATAAATACTTTTATTCTCTCACTTTGGGCCCTAGCACTAATTCTCAAACTCTTTAAAATGACACCAGAATCAACCTCCTAGCTAAACGCGTTTCCACGCTACACTTATTTATAACCTTACATAAAGCTAATTCATAACAAGCACGCGCATGCGCCTAAGTCGACCTCGGCGAGGTAACCTCGTGGTCGGAGGGTTCCAGGTTCATAACCCGATTCCATTGTAGATCCGCCGTATATGTGGGCCTTTTGCGCGTTTAATCACATGTAGAGGACCAAAATCCTTCCCGCTGGGGTGGTGTGGAAGTTTGGAGAGTGATGTTATAGCTCAGATGTCCTTGTGATCTGACCGCTGTTCAAAATTACGAGGTCCGTCTCAAAATAGCTCTCGAGTTGCTTCAAAACGGGACGTTTGCTTAACCTAACTGAAATTTCTCATTTTTCCCAGGGAGTGTCGTCCTAACCACTTAAACTTTAAACTCATAATCTTCCCAGGCTCGGAAGAGTTCATTCTTCCTATTTTCTATAACCTGTTGTTCCATGGCAGAAGCTGTACAAGAGATCATTTTTTTCTCTGCCTAGGCGTCGGTAAAAGATCTCCCCTCGCTTAGCTATTCTTTTGAGAATCTAAATAACCCTGCAAACAGTTTCACTTTCCTGCCTGGTGATAAGTTAGGACTAGGGGAAGATAATAATAGTAAACCTGGTATGAAAAGACGACAGATTTCAAAAGAAAGAATCTTAAAAGAGGTAATATATTACATTCACCAATTAATCCTTAAAAGGAGTAATTAATGTAATTTACGGAATAAATTAAGCAAATAATAATTAAGTATGAACTATTACAGAAATTGAATACTTTGAAAAGTGACATATTAAAGAAGGATATCCCGCAATTTCACATTTCGGGATTTTAGTCACAACCGCTCCCTTTTACTAACTTAAACAGCAAATTTCAGCAATAAATTGCTTTTAGATTCTGGATTTTTTAAATTTTTAAGTTTCTTACGATTGTCTAACGCCTAATCGAGAGTCTTCTGTGATCATTATGGATTTAATACAGTAAAACCTGTTTATACAATATTGTGGGAAGCTAGAAAAAATATTGTTATGGACAGGTTACCGTTATACGCAGTTTGGGTATTTGCGCATGCAATGTTTATACGCGTGTTCATGTGCTAATACCCTAAATAATTTCATTGAGCTCATTGATTCATCTTACAAATACTCGTTGACAAAAAATTGCGTTTTATGCCAAAATTATTTAAACTATTTCAAAGAATTTCAAGGTGCAAATTTTCGTTAAGATTGTAAAGTACTAACTACGAATGAACGTATTCGTTAGTGCCTACACGGAAACAGAGGCAACGAACATTTCACGTTCCAATCGTTACCCCCTGCCCCAAGAACCCCCTGCGGCAACAGGTTACGGTTTCTAGCTCCTCATTCCTGTGTTATCTCACATCTTGGACCATGGAGTGTCGTTTCCCAAGAAAAAAAATATTGATTGTACTGTATCAGCTTTCTATAAAGAGGTAAAATTATCTCCAAAGGCAGGTGTATCTAAAAAGTGATTATCGTTGTAAGCAGGTTCAAAATACATTGAGTAAATAGGTATTTCGGCGGGAGCAAAGAAAATATCGCTATGGACAGGTTTATCGTTATAGAAAGTACCGTTATACAGGGTGCCTACTTAAATAAGGACCACCCCCTCTTAACTTCAGAACGACGGCAACTGTACTCATGAAAGTAGTGTCTAGATATAGTAAAATGTATATACGCTATGCAATGAGACCCCTTACAGCGGCACCTGGTGGTAAACTCCGGAGTTAGCGTTCCTATCTCGAAAAAGTTACAAAATAGGGGAGAATGTCATTCACAAAGTTGTAGAGCGTCAGAGATTTAGCACAAAAAGACAACTTGTACACATTAATACAAAGCATGGAAGACTTAAAATGAACATTTGTTTGTTCGCATTTTTCTAAATTATAACATCACACGACATGGACAAAAGGAGAAAATGTTATTTTCCAGAGAAAAGAATGACCCCATTATACTTTTTCCTGTGGGAATAACTTAAACAGTATGTGATCTTTCCGCCAACATTGCAGGAATTTCTATGACGTATTACTACTGCTTGTGCTAGCGCACCCAACTATATGCTAAAACGTGTGCAAAATGAAATTCAAACAAAGGCTCATATCTGTATTGTAGATGACGGAGAGCACTTCGGACACCTAAAATTAAGATATTTTGTGATAACTAATTGTATTTTTCCGTTTGTCAACCGTTTCGTGACGTCACAGATTCGGAAATCGAGAATAATCAAATGTGCATTTTGAGCGTTCTTTTCTAGGTATTAATATGCGCAAAGTGTCTTTTTGTGCTAAATTAATAACGCTCTACAACTTTGTAGTTGACATTTTTCCACTATTCTTTACCGTGTTCTAGGTAGAAACGCTAACTCCGGAGTTTGACACCAGATGGCGCTGTAAGGGGAGTCATCGCATGGCGCATAAACTTTTTACTATACCTAGACACTACTTTCATGACTATAGTTGACGTCGTTCTGAAGTTCATAGGGGTGGCCATTACTTAATTGGGCAACCTGTATACATGTTTCACTGTAATTGAGATTTAATGATTTTATCTACATTATCACCGTAAAAATTCATATTTAAAGAAATGGTCCTTTTAAATTGAATTTCATTTATTAAATTTGAACTGAATTCATCCGCTCACATGTTGTGCGCATGCGTTACTCACCAATGTGCATAGTCTTCAGGGCGGCATCTCCATGAAACAAGTGCAGGCGCTCAGAGAAGCACTTTGCAAAAACGTCCTTCTGTTCGCCTTCGACGAACGAAACCTTCATTCTAGTGATGGAAGAGAAATAATACGTGAATGTTGCTTGCTTGCATACACGAAGAAATCGATTTATGTGTGTTCAGCCTTTCTTAATAGAAATTTATAAACAGTGAAACCTCGGCCATCCTACGTTCTAAGGAAAATTGTCCGCTCAGAGGGATGACATCTCTAAAGGGGTTCCATGTTAGGAAGTACAAAAAACATGATAAACAAGCCCTGATACAGCGAATTTTAAAAATTAAACAAAGAAAAATATAATAAAAATTTAATCCAAAATTTCTTTTCTTTAACAGAAACAAGTTGTGTTTGCAAGTAACTTTCAGCTTTTCCTGAGGTAATTTTATTCAATTTTGTTTTTTCTTTTAATTGGAAAATAAATCCCTAATTATTTCATCGGTAATTATTGCGGAATGAGCAACAATATCATTATTTTTCCTAAAATCTGCTGAGCATTTGTTCACGGTAGCAACCCATATCAGCGGCTTCTTTGTCAGAGTTCGAATCAGTGCCTGAAAGGCACAAATGAATTATTGAATGCCCAACTCCGGTAAAGGTCTATGTACACTGCGCTGTACCAGGGTTACCAACTCAGAATTACCAAATAAAGTCAAACTTATATATTTTTTTATTTATTGATTAAAGTACTTAACTTTCGTTAAATTAGCATATGATAAGAGCTTATTTCAAGAAAACGAATCCCATTACGTACCTAAACATAAAAATTAATCTGCAAAATTAAATTGAATTAGTAAAATTTAAAAATACTCCATAAAGTGCTTTAACAATGAAATGACAGTCCTGGTCAGTGCTAAATAGTACAGTATCTCAAGTCGTGTATTAAAAGCATTTTCTCTTAAATTTTGATTATATTATATAAAAAGCAATTTTGTACTCATAATAAATGACTAAGAGCAAGAAATATGATCCAATACAAATAAAATATCTTCCAAACTCGTGATAAATAGTTAACAGCTTTTTAAAAAAATGCTCTTTTCCTAATTATGAAAGTATTATCCAGACGCAATTCACCTGAGCGATATTCTGGCAACGAAGGCAGGAGTGCGAGGCATTTGAATACACTAATATAAAATAATCATTGCATAAACAATATAATTAATTTTAAAAAGTAATTCTAAATTCTTTTATGAAAATAAAGCCAAAATATGGCCAGAAATGAATTTAAGGCCAAATTAAAATTTACAAGACCAAGCGCCAAAAGGCCAACATGACTGTAGTATACAAATCTACTTGACTTTAAAATATGTCTTTATGATTTAAACTCATACAGAACTGCTGATATTTAATTTTCTTAAAAAAAATATTTAAAACAAACATAACAAATGTGCAGTTCTGGTCCGCGCCGTAGATTTTTCGTGAAAACGTCTGGATAAAATCATAAAAGTACACACATCACAAGTTTATCGCATGTAGTAAGCGTCTGTGGTAGCTTCAGATTTATCTATTTTGTAACCATTATACTACTCTGTGCAAATATTGTACTAAAGAGATTGACAATTAAATTACATATTAATACGAAATACTTGTTTTATGATTTCATCCCGACGTTTCCACGAAAACTCTACGGCGCGGGCCCGAACTAGGCCTTTCTTATGTTTTATTCAGAGTAGCTTTTGATGGTGTCATCTGTTGACAGTATATAGAACTATATTTCGCACATACGCAGTAAAACATTATTTACTACAAATGCTCATATTTCCCGTAATATTCAAATTTTTGAATTGAAATTTTAATACAATGTTTCTTTTACGTATTGTCAAGTATTCTGTAAGTTTCGTACAATTCGAAAGAAAACTCTACATGTTATGATAAAAAAAAAGGAGTTTGAAATTTTCAATTTAATACCGATTTTTACTTATATTCTGAAAAATATTTTTATTGTCTCACTTTGGGTGATAGTAATACTCCTCAAGCTCTATAAAATGACAACAGGATTAACATTCTAGCTAAACGCGTTCCCACGCCACACTTATTTATAACCTTAAGGGGACTTGACACCCCCAAATTTTTTTCTACAATTTTGATCAAAAATATTCAATTTTGTAGTAGATAGATGTAAAAATGTGCAGAAACTGAAATGTCTAAAATATTTTTCATTTTGAAAAATTACAAATTTAAAAATTTTATATTTAAAAAAAAATAACCCTTTTTGAAATGCTTCTTCTCATACATTTTTTAATATTTTTTCTCCAAATTTTTTTAAAGGGACCTCTGAATGTACGTAACAGAAACAGGGATCGGATTTTTGATATCTACATTAGTTTCAGAGAAAAAAAAAATTGTTGAAAATTTTGTGAAAATTTTTGGGAAATATCAGAATTTTTACTTTGTACATTTTTAAAAAAATTTTTAATCCTAATCCTAATTTTTACAAATCCATCCCTAATTCTATTAAGCATGCATTTGTGAGTGAACAGAAAAAATTTCAAGTAATTAGAATAAAAAGAGATCGACTTTTTTCATTTTGTAGCAGACACAATTTTAGAAAAAAGCAAATTGAGAAAAGCAGCTTTAAAGCTTTAAAAACAAAAAAATTGTAATAAAAACAACTTATATCAAGCTAGTTTTTTTCAGAGCAATAACCTGACATTTGCGAGTCCTAAGTTATCAATTTTATTAAAATTTATTATTACTATAATTATTAATTAGCATCTTCCTTTATAGGGATAATTAGATAAAAAAATTTTAAAATGCGAAAAATTTCACTTTTTTCAAATTTTTTAATCGAAATATTTAATAAATGATCTGCAGTATTATTTATCAAATATACAGTAAAACAGTAAACAAACAAAAATTAAACGGATGCTGTTTGAAACAACTATCTTGCTTTGCTTTTATGAAAAAAATTAGGTGGCTTTGCAACTTACACATGAAATATGCATGATTTAAACATTGGAAGTGGGCGTGGCACGTGATGAAATGTTGGACAATATAACTTCATATCTCACTAAATATTTGTCTGATTGTTTTGGAACTTTCAGATTATTAAGTCAAAAGTTCGAGGATCATTTTCCACTCAAAATTTGAAAATCGATATTTTCACTAATTTTCCGGAATTCTTAGGGTGCCAAGTCTAAATAATTCATAACAATCGCGTGCATGCGCCTATATTGGTACGATGACGTCACAGGCAAAACAAATACTATGCGAAATACAGATACGACCTATCCGTTGTGGGATGATCTATCAGTACCATTCCTTTAACATTATCAGTTTCGTATTTATTAGAGATTCAAATCTGACGGTAGTTTGTCACGCAAGAAAGTTCGACCGACTATCACTGTAAAGAGCGGAAGGACGTTTTCACGTCGAAAAGCGGCGAGGAACTTTGAGATTCTAAAAATCAAAGAAATATCCATCTTAATACCTTTAAGTAGGGTGGCCGAAAACAATTCGGGAGCATCTCAAATTTCACAGTTTGTCCCGATGTTTTGATAAAATTGTAAAACGTCCCGCATTTAATTTTAATTTAATTGGTCATTTTTTATGAGGGATAAAAATACAGGGTGATAAGGAAATCAGTAAAAATTTACAAAAAAAGAATAAATAATGATATGGAAGTGCCGTTTATGCGCTAAAAGCATTGTTAGGAAGATGTTTTATTTTATTGGGTCACTAATAACCCAACCAGCTACATTTATTAGCGGCTGCGTTCGTTTTCAATGACCTCAGGGAGTATTTATGCCAAATGTGAAGAAAATGGAACAACGCGTTGGTTCGTGACTACGTAGCAAATTCACAAATAGATGAAATGCAGAACAGTCGAGTTAAAATGCAGACTTTGCTTCGATCGGTCCATTATAGTTGACTTCTAAATTATGTTTTCTTATATATTCCAATGCATGGAATATAATAATATCTAAAGCGTATTAAAGCGAGATAATTTCAACTCTATGATATTTATTAAAGAACTAAAAAAAATCACCCTTCATGGTATGACGGGTGCAAATTGCCCCCTCACTCGACAGATTTCCCGTCAAATTAGACGTGTTTAAACAGATATATATACCAGAGAAATGTTTAATATTGATTGAAAACAAATAAAATAAACATATGTGTCATGACAGGAAATATCTTTTTTATTTACATATTTCTTTATTCGAAAAACCTCTTGGTAAACAACATTCCGTGTGAAGTATTTTACGTTGTTTAACAATTTTCCCTGTACTTCAGATGTCTTTGTGTAAATTTTAACGTTGCCAAAAAATATTATCAAATTATATCATCACGATTGCACTAAGTAATTAGATGCATCGTAGCGTCCCAACTATATCACGCGTACGTAATCGACTACTTTGTATTAAAAAACGGAAATTAGTTTGAAATATGCGATTAATATAATTAAAATTTTTCGGGAACTATTAGTCATAGCGAGATAAATTTTATATCAATGGATAGCAAATTTTATTTCACTATTTTAGAGTCATTAAATTTGAAATTAGAACGACAATTCATCTTTTAAATTTAAAATTACTGAAATTTAGGTTCTCTAACAATGAAATAATGCTGTTTAACGTCTCGCAGTGCTATGGCGCGAGTTTTATTGTTGGTGACGTCAGAGCGTTACCAGAGAATCTGGGCTATTTTATTAGTAATTACTGTCAATTAAGAATAACAAATTCATACGTCATATTTTATAAATATATTTTGTTGTTGATTCGGCACTTTTAATCGATTTTCTCATTACAATAAGGAATTTTAGAAATATTAACTTTTAAATCCCCCTGTATATTGTATACTATTGATGCTGCAAAAACAACGTAGGAACTTTTTGCAGGAAATTTCATATAGTTTAATTTTGTAATTGAGTGTTTTTCGATAGAACCCATAGTTTTCGATATATTTAAGAAAAACTGTAAACGCCCCTTTTAAACACCCCCTCCCCGCCCTGTACTCCCCGCGGACCTCCCACAGGCGGGGACTTTTAGTATGTCGTTTAGGACACTACCCCCAACAACTGCGCCAAATTTCAAAACTACACCACTTTTTCTTTCTTTTTTCTATTCGTCGATTTTTGGCCTTCGTTGACTGGACTATTATGGTTCAAAAACAGTTTGTTACAGGCTTACAACACTGAGTTTTTTTTTCAGAAACAAATTTCCTTTATAAAATTCTATGATGTCAAATACAGATGGATTCTAATAAATAATAACAGGGATGCGGAATTTCCTTCAACTTTGCAGAATAACGTATGTTATTTTCACGCGTACGAACAAAGCTAAAAAGATGCAGCCTCAAGTAAAAAACATAAATTTATTTTTATTCTTTTATCAGCACTCAGGCTGCCATCTATATGTTGTAAATGAGTTTAATAAAAATGTCGGTATGCATCTTATGGGCAACAACGGGCATTAGAGCTTCAATCTCATTCGCAAGATTTTAGAAGACTAAATTGGATATGTTGCTTAAAGGAAACACTGGGCCTTTAAGATTTAAACTGACAACACATTCTCAAAATATAAGGTATCATCTAATTAAATAATGGAGAAAACAAACCAGTTAAGGGGTTAAACATGAGATATACATACCTGTTCCTTTGCAAGTAAAGGGGAGCGTCACCGGTATCTTTGAACAAATAATCCTGAGCAATTTTATGAACTTCGCTTGAATAGCCTGCGTAGTATCCGAGTTTAGGGATCTAAAAAAGAATGATTTTCGGTTCATTTGAGACTGTTAGCACAACGTGGAGTAGTGTAAAGATATGTGCATTGAAAGTACCCCACTAGGTTTGGAGAAAAAATTTTAGAAAAGTATGCACAAAAAAGACTTACAGAGCTAAATAAAAATAGGCTTAAATAGACACAATTAGAAATAAAAATTAATATATCATCAGTAGATTTGAAAATAATATTTTTTTCAAGACTTTTAATGAAAACTTCAATGTGAAGAAAAACAGCATAATTGAAAAAGTATAGGGCATATTTAATTTTAATTTCGCATGCGTACTCACGAACTATCTAGAATGTAATAGACCGCAAGTTAAAACATATTTTAATAACTAAATATTTTATGAACATACAAAGTTGGAGTTATTAACTTTTTGCCAAAATTATTCTATGTTTCGAACTGAAAGTGACTATAAAGCGTAACTAAATAAAGCTATTATAAAATCTTCAGTCTATTGCACGCTCACTGATTTTTAACACATTTCAATGAATTTTAATGAAATGGTTGGAGATGTCACGTTTTTCGTGTACCAATTTTAGTGAAATTTTCACTTTTTTAGAAAATGTCTTTAAAAAATATAATAAAACATTAGTTCAAATAAATATCATGGAGTAAAATATTCAAGGAATAAGAATAAAAAGAAAGGTTTAGAATTTTAAAAGTTGTGGCTTTATTTTTCGATCATAAAAAAGGTTTTGAATTTTCTTTGAAAATCGCTTATTCAACCTAGTCAGATACCTCAACCATGCACGGACATTTATAATCAGAAGGAGTGACCTCCGCAAAACTTTCTCGCATACGAATAACATGGGTAGGTGGGGGGGGGGCTATATCGCGCGCCGGAAAACGTGCGGTATTCCCTAAGTCGGGGAAAACACTTGCTCCAACGTTCGCAGCTTTTTCTTTTTTGTAGAATGGAGAAAAAAACGAATTGGCAATTTCAACGCCTTTTTTGAAACCGATTTAAACGAAAATTGGAGATAAATCTACAGTTAGGGTTTTAAGACTATATACGAAATTTCATTTATCTAAGTAATTTTTTAAATAAGTTATGACGTTCAAAAGTATGCGATTATACATAGCGACAGACAGTCAACCCTTTCACGAATTTGGCCTAAACTTTTATACGGACCTACATTTCTGATGAACAAACTGTGTGTCAAATTTTATCCATCTAGCTATTTAAGTTTTTGAGTTATAGAGTTCATATGAACGCGGACAGACAGACTTCCCTTAAACGGATTTTGTCCAAAATTCGATAGAAATGTACAAATTACGTGTAAAGATCACATACCAAATTTCATCCCCCGTAGCTCTAATAGTTTTCGAGTTACTGTGTTCACAAACAGACAGACATAAATCCAAAATTGTGTTTTTCGGACTCAGGGAGGTCTAAAACGTGGAGATTCGTCAGAATCTCGAGTTCGAATTTTTTGACGATTACAATACTTTCTCTTTGTATACTTCGTATACGAGAAAGTAAAAAGTTATTTGCGCTTCTCGTTCAGAATCATTTTAAGACTTTCGAAGGTCTTTTTGTCCTTGCCTTGTCATGATTTTTAGTCACTTCACAGATTTCACTCGCCCACGATAATTATTTACGGTATTCTCGAGAACTGTTAAATATGCTGCCAGGACTCTGAAAACACTTGGCTGTCATAGATTTGTAAAGTTGAGCTGAATTTGGCCTTCGTGCTCAGTTTCCTTAATTGATCAGATGACATCAAACAAGTAAATATTGTTTTCCTATTATTACCTTCATATATCATGTCATTGTGTAAATCAAAATTAAATATTATTAGTTAGATAACTATAATTATCTAAACTATTATATTATACAATATGGCAGTGGTTCCCAAACTTTTTTGATTCTCAGCACCCCCTTGCTGAATCTAGAATTTTCTTAAGCATCTTAAGTAAAGCTCCAACAAGTACTTTTTGTTCAAAATGGTCAATAATTTTTGCATTGGTTAGATAAAAATAAATAAAACACATTTTTTATTTCACATAAAATCTTATTGAAGAAATTTTAATAAGCATAATAATCAATGGAATGGGTAAGTCTTGTTGACAACTACACGTTTTGCCACATTGCGGAGTTAAATAGGACACAACTTTCCTCGTTTCCTTTCCCACTTTGATTTTATGACAGCAACTGCCCAACACAGCTTCGCACAAATACGAAATAGCAGATGGAGTCAAATTTGTCTGAGCATCAACACTTTTCTGTGGTTGGTGATCATCTGCAACCAAAAACCAGATAAATTTTGACTTTAAGGAATTGTCACAAGACAACTCAATCAGCTCCTACTTTTGCAAACGTTAATCCCTATTAAACTGAATTCGAGAATTCGAATTAAGAATGCGACTTAGGAAACCGGATTAAAATTGTAAATACAATTATGAAAATTATATAATATTTCGAGTCGCTCCTGTGACGAATTCGAGACTCCCCGGGGCAGAGGTACAAACTTTAAAACTTACAAAATAAACATAAATATACAAGACTGACTGATTGTCATTGGCCCTGAAAGTATAAATCGGTTAACAGGTGTGGACGTCCATAGAACCAAGAAAGAACTCTGTGAATAGGAGCTATAATCATGATGAGAGGTATTCTAATGATGCAACGATATCGTGCAACTACCGAGTTCCGGAAATTATGTTTTATTACGGAAAAATGAATGCAGTTAGAACCTGTTCGTTTGGTTCTTCCTTAGAAGCAACTGCCCTGTGCAAATATGCATTTTTGTCCTCGTTCATACAGGCATATAAATGTGGAGGCTATATCAGTCAGACAGCGTTGCGTCAACGATTTCCGTGTTCATTAGGGTAATGCCACGTGCCAAAAGTTTCTCGTCAAGTGAGGCAATGCGGTAACCGGTCAGACAACATTTTTGTATCGTGGAAGGCAAACTACGTCTCCGTCAAAGTTACACCGATTGGTTTGAATTTTCGCTGCTGAGAGTTTTCCGTCTCTATCGTGTACATTTTTAAGCTGATTGAATACAATCCACGATTTCAGGCATCTTGTCTGCCGGTCACGTGACGAGAAACTTTTGGCGAGTGGCATTACTCTAGTGTACACGGAAATCGATGACGCAACGCTGCCTTTCTGATATAGGCTTTACAAATCTCCTTTTTCCTCCTCCTTCGGTGTCTTCGATACTTGAGAATCATTGCTCTTTAAGTAAATTCTTCATCCGAGGAAAAGTCACAAAAGACGAGAGCACGATAATGAGCAGGTTGTAAAAGCACCGGAATGTGGAGCTTTGACAACTTAACTTGACATTTGGAGGCCCCGTGAACCTTATCGTGATGGAGTACCCACAACGGAAGGTTTTGAATGCCTCTAATAATGAGTTATGAACTTTCGTTGTACATATTTCAACCGGATGAAATCTGTTCTCTAGTGGGTCACGTGACACTCTTCGCTTGTTCTGTAGGAAATGGTACAATTTATGGAATTTTTAATGTAAATTTTTATGATATTTTTTAATATTCGCGATATTGTGATATATCCTGAAGTTATCAAGTTCTGCGTTGTGATCCATATAGTTTCCTGTGCTTCTTTTGGATTGCAAGCTACGGGAAAACTCAAGCGTTCTCTTACTCATAAAAGGGGAATTTTGAAGAAGAAACAGAAATGTACTCTGGTCTTTCTTCAAGTCATGGGAAGATATAGTAAGTGATATCCTTCGATCGCCCGTAGCGTTTCTATTATTGTCAGTCAACATAGCCATCATCCATAGGGCGACGCACCAAGTGACGATGACAGAGACGGATTAGTTCGACGGTGGAAAGGAAATCCTATTGGCCTGTCGGAACAAAAGCTGTACTGCTGCAGCATCTCCCTGCATTAAGCAAAATATTTTCTTTCACAGTAAAGAGGACTCTTGGAGAAGTCAATTCTACGAGGAGTATACTTTTTTCCACTCTCCAATCTCACTGCTAAGTGTCTAGCCGAACTATAGGAGGTGGATCTGGGCACAGCTATACTGAGAACCTTCCTCGCCATAACGTGTGTCTCTATCGAATCCAGTGAATCAGTCAGTTCAAGTTCGCGACATCCTGTCCTTTGACAAGTCCCTTTCACTTTGCAAAACCTTCGGACTACCTGCTGAAGCTTTAGTTGCAAGGAACACTCCGAAATCACGTACCTCGGGTCAAAATCAGGAGACCACTATTTCATCTAATGAGGAATTGCTTTTCAGGACAAATTAAAAATCTCCTTCTATCATTTAATATTTCAGTTTTTCTTAAATTATAGTTCAATAACGACACACACATACTTTTAATTATGTGTTCAATTTAATGTTTTGTAATATCATAAAATATATCTCCAAAAATCGTAGAAATTAATTAAAGTAAGCGGCCTCAATTCTGTTGCGAGGCTACAATAGTGAAACTGTTCATCTGTATTTTATAATCACAGTTGCTCGGTGTTTATAACTGGTATGTTCTTTTGTTAAATTATTCTCTATTGTTATTTCATGTTCTTTTGTAATAATGTGTTATAACTCTTGTTTTTATTTAACGTGCTTTATTAATAAAGTCTCACTCTTACCTATCTAACCGACAGGGAGCCCTTTGGCTCCGAGTTCGGGAGTATGCTTGGTGAAATGTCATCATCAGTGTCAACAGTTGGAGCTGAGTTGGAGGACCCTTAGACTTGGACATGCATTGAGAGACCGTTCCAAGCCAAATGGCGTGGCAGCACTTTTCACCGTCCCAGTTCTGAGACCATCCACTCAGGTGGATCATTCATAGACGCTCCGTTCAAACCACACTACCGGTTGCTTCGATCTCTTAGGGATACTGAGCTACTCCTCCTCAAACTTTCGCGAGAGCCTCACTTCTGCTCCCCTACTTTGTGGTTTTCGCTTTTGTGAGAGAGACGACTCGCTCCTCCTCCCCACAGCCGTATTTCAGTTTTATGACCCAACTCGCCAAATGGAATACGAACGAAAATGACAAACCAAACTCTTTTCCGGACTGCGTCGATTCTCTTCGAATTTTTGTATTGATCACGGTTTTGGAGCGATTCGCTCCAAATTGCATGGAGAGGTCTCTCCGTGAATGCCTAGCTTAATATGGTCGGGCGTGACTGAGTCTACAGTCGAGTGCGAGTTGCGCAGTGTCATTCGTTTTCTCAATATGTTGCATTCTTTTGAAAAAACCTGCACTGATATTCTAAAAAAACTCCATAACCGGCGGAGATTTGGTTTAGGTAGAAGTTCCCGATTACTCTTGTTACGTTAATTCTGTCAAAAAAAAACATTTTTGTTCAACGCCCTTTCTGGGATTGATTCCATCTTTCCTGCAATTTGAGTATAATACTCCTTTTGGCATCATTAAGTAACTGTTCGCAGGATCTATTAAAATGAATGCCGATCATATCCTTGACAGTTGCATCCTCAACAAGTTCATATGCGAGTTTACCCAATTGACCTTGATGTACTCGAACCCAATGTAACTAAATATTATCGCCTACGCTTTCTTTAATATGGTTTAAAATCTGTCTATTTTCTAATGGAGAATTCAAAGCCATGAAGGCAAACCAAGAGTCCGAAATAATTTTTACATTCCTTAAATTTCGCTCGTGTGTGTATTCAATGGCTTCTTTTATGGCAATAACTTCAGCCATAAACACTGTATCTCCAACGCTCTGTCTAAATTGTTTCTTTTCAAATTCCACGACGTCAACAAAATGGACAAATGCCGAACCTACTTTATCATCAATCTTCCAGACAACAGTAAAAATTAAATTTCCGTTTCATTCAAACAAGGGGCAACATGCATAGGTTGATAGGTACTTGAAGTTAGGGGGGAGAAGAGGGGAAGGGAAGGAAAATCATTTTCAGTTCATAACTTCTAAGAAAATGCAGCTATCAAGAAAGTTTAAATGCAAGCAGTGTTCGTTATGATGAGGCGATAATTCGCCTTATTTGAATTTTCTTTCTATTTTCAATTGTAAAGGAATTATGGAGAAATGAAAATTTCAATCCCACAACATTTTGACCCCTCTTTGAAATGGATAGCCCACCTACGAACTCGACCGAGATTTCCACTACCCTTACAACATATCCCGCCCCTGGTAAAAATCCATTCAAAATTACTCTAGGTATCGTGTTCACAAGATGAAATGGGCAAAAGCGTTATACACACGTATTATATACAAAACTTAGAAAAAAGAAATAGAACGCTAACGTAAAGGATGCGTCTTCAACAGGGAAACCTTTACGAGCTTATGGAACCATTCATCGGTGTTTTCTACTCAAGCCTAAGCATAATTGCTGGAAAAAAGCTTGTTTCCCTGGAACACCGAACAAACAAAGGAAACATTTACGTGTACGTCCAAAAAACCACAGAAACAGTGTCTGCAAAACCAAATATTAATAGGAAATCCTACTAAAAACAAAAAAGGAGAGAAAATTCTCAAAACTCACCCAAACACGTGGTAATTGTTGAAGCAAACACGCAAACGCATCCTTTACGTCAGCGTTCTATTTCTTTTTACTTTCTCGTATACGAAGTATACAAAGAAAAAGCATTGCAATCATCAAAAAATTTGAACTCGAGATTTTGACGAATCTCCACGTTTTAGACCTCCCCGAGTCCGAAAAACACAATTTTGATTTTATGTCTGTCTGTCTGTCTGTCTGTGAACACAGTAACTCGAAAACTATTAGAGCTACGGGGATGAAATTTGGTATGTGTATTTACACATAATTTGTAGGTTTCTATCAAATTTTGGACAAAATCCGTCTACGGGAAGTCTGCCTGTCTGTCTGTTCGCGGTCATGTGAACACTAAAACTCAAAACCTTGAATAGCTAGATGGATAAAATTTGGTACACAGTTTTATCGTCATGAATGTAGGTTCGTATAAAAGTTTGGGCCAAATCCGTCAAATGGTTGACTGTCTGTCGGTCTGTATAACCGCATACTTGTATCTCAAAAGCCCTTTGGCTTAGATGAATAAAACTTGATATCACGGATGCTAACATTAATTATAGATCTGTGCCCAATTTTCACCTCAATCAGTTAAGAAACAGGTGTTCAAATTTCACATTTAGTTCAATATGCACATTACGACTGTGTGTTGACGAGCGTTTTGCTTATTTTACTTAAGTTAGTATGGTTGGCGTTTGACCTTGGCAGTCTACTAAGGAAATTGTATCGAGCCGCAAAACGAAACTTCATTCTGACATTCTCCAGATGGAAGCCTGTGATTAACCAGAGGTATGGTGAAATCTTGTGTGATATCTATAGTAAGATTTCGTACTCAAAAACGTTAAATAAAGTTGTGGTACCTCATCTCGCGTAACAGTTGCGAACATACGCAAAATTTTGCAAAATATTAAGTTTTTGGGAATTCATAAATTTTATATGTTTCCTTGTAAATCACCATTCATAATGTTTTTCTCAAAATAACCAGAACTTCGGTAAATACCCCAAGAATATTTACCTACCCACTGGGTGTTTACCCACCCTACATTACTGGTCGCATGTGAGAAAGTTTCGGGGTGGCCACTCCCGCTAGTTTGATTCTTATGTACCTAAATAGTTTTGCATATTTTTTTCTTCTGTTAATATTTTTCAATGCTCGGTTGCATTGCTCCATTGGCGCGTTTACTGGGATATTTGAAGGATTTTCCTTTCCTGATTTTGTTTACAAATGTCTAGCTTTTTCGTCCACCTATATTGAATTTGTTTTTATTTGGATCTATTACTAATTTTTTTCCCGTCTGGTTGATTTTGTGAATCTTTGAGATGTATGAGCGTTTTTTATTTTCTTCTATTATATACATATATAAATATTTCAATTAATCAAAACATCTGTTATGTGTTCAATATATACAAATATTAATCTAAAAATTAAAATTAAAATCAAATTACTTTATCAATATTCATTCAAATTAAACCTAGAATTGGAATTCCAACAATCAAATGCCTTTCAGCCTTGGGAACAGATATGTCTGCACAAATAGATTAAATTTATATATATATATATATATATATATATATATATATATATATATATATATATATAATGTATCCGTGGTTGTACTCGTTGAAAATAAACAGTCCGAGCAAAACTACCTCTTATTTTATTATCAATAGGAGAGTGGTGGATATACGTCCATCTCTGTTTAGGTTACAAGCGAAAGTGTGCAGCAAAATCCCTGTATTCTCTCGGATAAGGGAATAACATATTGACACGTGATCAAAATGAAGGGAATATTGGGTATTTTTAATAAGTTACGTATGCGTTTCAAGGAAAAAGTCTGTTGCCAAAGAGACGCCGTCATGATTTTCTGTCGGCACGTGAAAGCGATTAAATATTCTTTTAGTAATAAACATGCCAAAATGAGAGATTTAATATACCTCCAGCGCAGGAAAAGAACGAAACTGGAGTTTTAGAAAAGTGATTTTGGAATACATTAAGACTTTAAATTATATAATATTAGAATTTGGAATAAAATTAAGTGAGATTATTACAATTTTTCCCCCTCCGCAAGACGCGTGTGTGCGCCAGGGCCCTTGACACACACCCGTATCTTACAGGGATGCCCAAAAGAAATTAAAATTTAAAATATAATTGTTATAAAATTTTCCCTTCACTTTATCATAAACATGAAAATAATTTCCAATTATCAGTCAATAAATGTGTAAGAATGGATGTATAAAATAATAATTATGTGTATGAAATCATTTACGTAAGACATGAAGACAACAGAAATACTTTAAATACAAAATTCTTGTAAAATAGATCTTCAAATGGCACAGTTCTTTAGTGTTGATGGCACAGTTGTGAAAATCTACTACAGTAAATATGAATGTTGAATATACTGTCTATCAAAAATTCATAACTTTTATAAATATCAATATAGTAAAGCTGAACACTGAAATAAGAATATCAACAAATAACATTAAAAATATTGTTATATTATAAAATATGAACAATGAAACAAATTATATAAAAGTGTTTTTATTTGTATTTTTGTGCATAAAAAATTTTTGTATTGTATTGTTTTTCAGTACTTGAATCTTAGTGACTTTGGGTTTATAGAGTTCCATTCAGCCCCCAAGGACAGGGGTGATAATCCGATTCTCTCTCCCTACTTCCATCCAGGAGCACTCGCTTCTTCAAATGTGAAAACAGAGTGTTCAGGATGAAACCAGGAAGAAAAGTGAACTGAGTTGGGAGGTTGACCCTATCTCGCAAATCATAAAACTACTTGTTCAATTTCTTAATGTGAAAACATTTCACAACATCATCGAGGAAAACAAAAACATTTAGACTGGAAACGGCGGGTCAACCTAACAAAAGGAAGAGAAGAAAGGTTTTTTTTTTAGGTGTAGAGATACTTTTTATTCGTGACTCAATTTTAATTCTTCAGGGGGATAAAAAGTTCTTAATTTTGAAGCGTGAACAATTTCAGTAGGATTTTTAGTTAAAGCATTTGGTTTGGTTATTTCATAATTTACATCAGAAAGCTTTTTCACTATTTCATAGGGGCCTGAAAACACTGGAGATAATTTTCTGCCATTCGGATAATTAAATTCCTCATACATTAGAATGTCACCTGCCTTAAAAGGAGAGTCAATGAAACGCGCATCATATTTAATTTTGTTTTTATCACGATACTTTATTGTATTCTGTTTTGCCAATTTCCTGGCTTCTTCAACTGGAGGATAGAATTGATTTTGAGTTAATGGAGGGGAATATGGTAAGGTGCCAAATAACAAATATGCAGGAGGAAATTTTGTGACAGAGTGAGGGGTTAAATTGTACTCATTAATAACTTGTTCCAGAAGTTTAGTCCAAGGAATTTTGGTAGGAGAAGAATTTACTTTACATTTTAATTTGGTTACAATGGACTGATTCCCTCGCTCACATTTCCCATTTGTTTGTGGGTGGTGTGAAGATGTTAATAGGTGTTTGACATTGTAATTTCTAAGGAAGCGTTTGAATTTAGATGAGGTAAAAGCACCATTTCTATCACTTAACAATTTAGTTGGTACTTGAATTTGAAAAACTTGTTTTAGACAATTAGCATATGTTTCTGTTGTTTCACTTTTAGAAGGGATAGCCCAAACATAACGAGTTGCATGATCAATTACTAAGTGCAGATATTTTTTAGTTGAATTATAGTAGTTAAATCCTCCAACAGTATCGATCGAAAGATATTCAAAAGGTCGATCCGTGGGTGGAACTGTTTGTAAAAGACCAAATCTTTCTTGCCTTTTCTTTTTATTTAATTGACAAACATCACAGTGTTTGACAAAAACTGAAATATCTTGGTTAATGTGAGGCCAATAGTATTGAGGAGTAATTAGATTTGTCATTTTTTGAGAACCCGGATGCCCAAATTGTTCATGAGCATTTTGCAAAACTTTTCGCCTTAGCGAGAAAGGTACAACTATTTTAAATAATTTTTTTCTTTTTAAGGACGAGGACATCATTAATTTTCTTATATTTAGAATTATACAAATTGACTAAATTTTGATGCGTCTTCATCTCATCTAATTCAAGTAAATGAACAGAATGTTGGATATATTGGGCAGTAGGATGTCTTGATAACATATCAGCTTCAACATTTGCTGTTCCCTTTAAATATTTAACTTCATAATCGAACATGCTTAGTTTTAAAGACCAACGAAACAATCTTCCATTTAAATTTTTTACATTTTTAAGCCAAACAAGGGCAGCATGATCAGTATGGGTTATGAACTTTTTACCATGTAAATAATAATAAAACTTATCAAGGGCATCTACTATAGCCAAACATTCCAATTCCGTGATGCAATAATTCTTTTCATAAATACGTAAAGTTCTTGAATGATATGACACCGAGTGAAGATTACCAGAACTATCAGGCTGTTTCAAAACTGCCCCA
Source organism: Araneus ventricosus (assembly GCA_013235015.1). Taxonomy (NCBI): domain Eukaryota; kingdom Metazoa; phylum Arthropoda; class Arachnida; order Araneae; family Araneidae; genus Araneus; species Araneus ventricosus. Next base: position 24,776 of record BGPR01004727.1, read on the forward strand.
ATTGCCACTTGAGAAGCATCACAGAATACATGAAGAGGTAATTTAGGGTCATACAATTGTAATACAGGTTTAGTTACCAATTTATTTTTTAGCAATTCAAACGCTTCTTGGCATTCTGCAGTCCAATGCCATTGTTTATCCTTCTTTAAAAGTTGATTTAAAGGTTCCCTAATTTTAGCATAGGAGTCAATGAATTTGTTATAAACGTTAACTGAACCAAGAAAACCCTGAAGTTGCTTAACATTGTTTGGAGGCTGCAATTTTTTAATACTTTCAATATTATGATTATCAGGAGTGATGTAACCCTCTTTAATTTCATAGCCAAAAAAGTTGATTTTATCTTTAGCGAAAACACATTTTGAAAACTTTAGTTTGATATTTTCTTCTTCACAAATTTTGAATATTTGTTCTAAATGAGCAAAGTGTTCCTCTAAAGAATTCGAGAAAATCACTATGCCATCAAAATAATGGCATGCAAAACTTGAGCATTTATGTTTGTTTAAAATTCTACGGATGGTACGATTAAATATTGCAGGGGCATTCCGAAAACCAAAAGGGAGAACTTGAAATTCATATAAACCTTCATTTGTAACAAAAGCTAATTTTTCTTTATCTTTTTCATGAAGGGGGATATGCCATTAACCTGATGCAAGATCTAAAACTGAAAATATTTTAGCATTAGTTAATTTATCTAACAATGTGTCAATTTGTGGTAAAGGTTCAGCATCATTTTTACAAATAGCATTTAATTTTCGAAAATCAATGCACAACCTAGTTTTTTTCATTTCATCTCTCTTATAAGCCAACGTGACAGGAGAAGAGTAACAACTATCTGTTTCTTTAATTAAACCTGCAGCCAATAAATTCTTTACTTGTTTATTTATTTCAACTTCTTCAGTAGCTGAAGTTCTGTATGCTCTCTGGGAAACTGGTAAGTCTGATGTCAAATTTATTCTAGTGGGTTCTATTCTAATTTTCCCTACATCATATTTATTTTTAGAGAACACATGAGAATATTTTGACAAAAGGGATAAGATTGGAGGGGATAGTTGTTTAACAATCAAAGGTGGAAAAATTTCCTCTGAGGTATTAACTATGCCATCCTGATTATCCACTTTGTTATTTGTATTTTCTTGTACATGTAAAGACATTTGATTATTTATTTTTGTATGTTGATTTATAATATTTTTTTTCCATTTTGTAAAATTTCATTTTTACGACAATCAATAACAAGTTTATATAGACTACAATCTGACAGTCCCAAAAATGATATATGGTAAAGGATTTTAAATGATGTACATCATTATTCTTTTATTTATTTGGCCAATTTGTAAATAAACGTCACATATTTGGGAAAGTTGCCATGGGCTTAATTTACTCTGACAGGCCTAGTATGTTGTCTCGGTAGATTAAGTTTATTGACTGTATCTGCAGATATGAGAGAAAGAGTGGATCCTGTGTCAATAACAATGTTAACATTATCAAGTAAAGTATGCGACATAGATAAATGTACCAAGTTTGAAGTATTTGGTAAAGTTGAAATGTGTCCGGACACTAATAATTGTCAATGAACTGGGCCAGAGGCCTCAGTTGAAGGGTTTTGTCTGTCACTAGTAGTGTTTTCACAGCCATTTGTTACTTGTGATGAAATAACCGAGTTTCCTGTGCACTGGGAAACAGAGTTATTTGTTATAGGCAAGACACAAGTAAACTGGGGTTGTCTCAAAGGACACAATTGAGTCCAAAGGTATGCATTAGGAATACCTTGTCTGGTGCAAATTCTGCATGGAGAAGAAGGTAACTTATTTTGAAAATGCGTATTATGATTTGGTCTAAATCCTTGATTCATAGAAGTGTAAGAATGAGGATAAGCAAAATTATTTGAACGCGACCTCGAAAAATTTTTTAAATTTGGCCGAAAAAAAGAATTTTGTGGTCGAGGTACAAATGTCGACTGTCTAGGACTAAAGTTTGGTCTAGTCCTCATTGTCGGTTCATTAATTAGTTTCGTGGCTAATGTGAGCCATTCTGTAGGTGTATTAGGGGGTTGGACAGTCATTAAGTGTTTGAATTGTGTAGGTAATCCATCTGTAAGTCCTTCTAAAATAAGCTGAGGGGAAAGACCCAATTTTCTTCCACAATTTAATTTTTAATGGAAATATTTAATCAAATCATCATTTTTCTTTAAATAATGTTGTGAAAAATCGGCAAAGTTAACTACAATGGGTTGCAAAAACTTTTCAGTAAGTACAAAGCAGAGATCATCAAAATTACGGATATTTAAACAATAATTGATGTAATGTGTTAGTGCAGAACCTTTAAGGAATTTCGATATGTTTTTGACTTTCTAATCTTCATTTTTATTATTCTGTTTGCATGTGTCATTAAAATACTGCAGCCATAATTCCATGTTCATTCCATTTTCACAGTCAAAAGGAATTATGTGTGGGTCACTTATCTGGGTATTTTCCATGGGTACATCAGTATTAGCACTACTATCTACCGCTTCTTTATGTTTATCATTAGGGTTAGGCATTTTCAATCCTGATTTAAGAATCATTCAAATAAAATAAATCTTAACTTACATTTTCTAACACAATAAAATGTATTTGCATAAATTCCTAAACACAATAAAACATCTTATAATTGCATAAATATCTAAACACAAAATAGCTTAGTTTGTTATACTGACGTCAGTTTTCAAAAATTATCTATAAGAAAAATTTACAAATATTAAACATATATAGCAGATTTTAAAAAAAAAGTTAATGATCAAGTACTTTAAACTGGTACCAGAAAAACACACTAAAGAAATACTTAAAATTCAAAGTTTAAGAAACTTATTATTCAGAATAATATAGTAAGGCCTTTTCAAAACATCAGTCTGGAAATATGTTAAATTTAGATAAAATTGCTTCTGTAGCAGAAATTTTTCAATAGCGACCCGCAATCGCTATGACATCTCGTTTCGATTTAGTAGAAATTTTTCCATATTTTCGATATCGGAAATGACGTCGCACTTTTAACACAATTGTCACTAATGACCCGCACTCAATTAGCGTCAACACAAGACAAGGAAGATCTTTCGAGTGGTTTCCATTAAACACCTTTTAAAACAATATAAAACTGACGTAGCTATGCAGATTGACGCACAACACAGATTATCGTAGGTGATATAGGCATAGGACTTTAACTTTTGGAGAGCCGATAGTGACTGGGCCAATGGCAGTGTCGATTTCTCTTCATTGTTATCGACTTCAAGATCCAAGCTAAATGCAATTTTACGATTACGGCGTAGATGATTTCCATGGAAGGCGCCATTGAGATTTCCGTAGAAGCCGCCGTTGATCCACCGACTTGTTGTATTGTTACTCCACCACTCCCCATTCGTCAATTTCGATTTTAGATTTTTACATTTTTTTGAATTTTTATCCGGATGGAAAACTTATTAGAAAAGTGATTTTGGAATACATTAAGACTTTAAAATATATAATATTAAAATTTGGAATAAAATTAAGTGAGATTATATATATATATATATATATATATATATATATAAGTAAAAACAAAAAAGAAAATAACTCGTTGAAAGAAATTTCGTTTTAAAGCTCCACTCTGCTTTCCGATTTATTGACGATATTATAATTTTTAATTTTAAGAATTCAGCTCTATTTGCAATACCGTCTACCCAGAAGAACTCAAACTAATTAAAACCAGCAACAATCAATTTCCAGCTATCTTTCTTGATTTATGCTTAGACCACGAAAAGGACGCAAAAATTGACATTCACGACAAAAGAAACGAATTCAAATTTAACGTCAATAAACTTATTTTTTGGAACTCTAATATCTCATATAAAATATACAAAAACACAATTATCAATCAACTTATAAGAATTAACAAAATTTGCAATAACACTAATCCTGCCAAAAAGCAAATCATGCACTTAAGAAATAGCCTCAACATTAATAAAATTCCCCCCTCACTTTACGAACCTCTGATTAATGGATTTAAGATGTAAGTAAAGGATTGCTTATCAGAGAGATGTCGACGCGAAGTATAATCTTCGCGGTAAGGTCACTCAAGTCTATAATTTCTGATATTTTACCTCGAAAACGCATCTTTTAAACATTTTTCACTGGTGTTTAATATTTTACTGATTTCTTCCACTATTTCTCTCCGCTTTCTATCGTTATCGCTCTTCCATGTAATCTTCATCATTCCTAACATACTACACTCCCCTGACAACAGCCAAAGTTAAGCGCGAAAACTGCAGCTCGATACCCTGTTCACACCCCTTCAACGCCAGTCTGTACCGTGACCCTCCACAAATACTGCCACGTCAACATCCGTCCTTCTGGTACGTAAAATATTTATTCTTACTTTTCTCTAATGTTATCACATCGAACTTTTGTTTAAATTATTCAAAACTCCTCTCTGTGTTTTTGGTTTGGTTTGGCTTGGCATTAGGCATGAAACTCAGTGTTTTAGGCCTCACGGCGTAACTGATTGCTAGAAAATGTCGAACATTTATATTTAGCATTTCACAATAACTTCATCCCCTGAAAAAAACGCTATTGTGCTTTTATTGAGTTTTTCATTTCACGTTTTATACTCTTTCATTTTACGATTTATACTATATATATATATATAGATAGATCTAACCTGGCTAATGTGCTCTTCCAAAGCGGAGCAATTAATTTTATTGTTGAAAATTTCAAATTCATGGTCTGACTTTTTCAATAGTTGTAAGAATAATATAGTACATAGGATTGTTAGTTTTACATGTGCTCATTGCATGTGTTCTGCACTTTTTTATAGGATCTTAATTTATATTTTGTTTAATTAATAAATTTTTAGTTTTTGAATTGAATTTTTGAATGTTCATATATAACAGGTTATATTTTGGTGGATATTATTAGATATATAAATACCCCTAACAAATAAGATCCCCGTTATGCGCTTCCAGATACTCAACACCAGAGTGAAGACGTTCCCCTTGCAGAAGTGTGGTTGCTCGTGGCAGAACCTGAACAAGTCCCTCGGTTTCTCGCACAAATGAGAAAAGCCGGAGCAGAAAGTGCTTCGGGGAAGTCTGCAGGGAGAAAGAAGAGTGTGTGGTTAGGTTAGATTAACGTCCCGTTTTGAAGCAACACGAGGGCTATTTAGGGACGGACCTCGTAATTTGGAACCGCGGTCAGATGATGAGGACGCAACCTGAGCTGGCATCCCCTCTCCAAACTTCCGCGCCACACCAGCGATGGTGGTGTTGGGTTCTCTGTGTATGTAAAAAATTGGAACCCCAGAACACTGTCTTCCAGGCCGAACTTGCGGCTTTGGGTGAGGCAGTGGATTGGGCTAGTGAAAATAAAAAGAAAATCAACATTTACACTGATAGTAGGTCTTCCATCGAGGCCCTCAAGAGCTACTGGTCCAGATCTAAATTTGTAATTTCCATAAAAAATAAATTTTGCTTGGCGGAGGGATTGGTTGGGCTTGCCTGGGTGAAAGCTCACGTCGGAATCCCGGGTAATGAGCTCGCCGATCACTTCGCCAAATTGGCTAGTGTTGAGGGCGAGGGTATGGATATCCCATTCCCTTACTCCTTTGTTGAATTTACACTTAAAAAGAAATTACTAGGAGATTGGCAAATTTATTATGGAGCATATGAAACAGCTTCTGGAAACCGGATCAGGGATTTTGTTCCTCGCGTGGGTACAAAAACTCTAATTGAAAGTAAATATTTGATATATTTTTTAACGGGACATGGACCATTTCCCTGCTACCTCAGCAGATTCAAAATTTTATCGTCCTCACTTTGCGAATACGGGCCACTTGGAGATCCTGACCATTATCTTTTTGACTATTTAATGACGCGGGATCATCACCTAAAGAAATCCTCTTGTGAAGCCAAGAGTTTGTGGCTTAAAAACGTAATGTCGACTGCGGCTAATCACGAAAATCTTGTGAATTGTTTTAAAGTTAGTACATTTCAACCTATGCATGTTACCCCTTGTTGGAAAGCTCTCGTCATTTGCAGTCTTTTCCACCCGCTTTCATTCTTGCTTCTCTAATCCTTATGAAAATAGAGGGCGAAATGTTCTTTTCCGCATTATTATAAGTACATGTAGTATATGCATAACGCTTTTTCCCAAGTTATCTTGTAACACGATAAAGGAAGTAATTTTGATTTAATTTTAACAGGAGTGGGATATGTTGTAAGGACGGCGAAAATCTCGGCCGAGTTCGTAGATGGGCTATCCGGGGGGATTGGAAACTTCATTTCCAAATAATTCCCTTACAATTGAATATAGAAGGAAAATTTAAATTAGACGAATTATTGCCTCATCATAACAAACAACTTTTGTACTGAAACTTGATAGGAAAAAATTTCATTTAGGCGAATTATCACCTTATCATAACAAACAACTTTTACTTTGAATGTTTTTTGACAGCTAGAATTGTTAAGAATTTATATGAGCTGAAAAGCCATTTCCAGTGCCTCCCCCACCTTATAATTTCTCCATAAATCCGTTACGATTGAAGATAGAAAGAAAATTTCATTTAAGCAAATTATCACGTTCTCATAAAAAAAATACTGTTATAGTGTAAGTTTTTTGACAGCTAGAATTGCTTAGAAGTTATGAGCTAAAAAGTGATTTTTATCCCCCCCCCAAACCTAGAGTGCGTTTTAACCTACGCATGTGACACCTTGTTGAAAAGCTCCTTTCAGCCGCATTGCATTCACTTCCACGTTCTATACGGTTAACAAGCCGGTATACCCGACTTCGCTCCGGATTAAAATGCTTTCATGTCTAATATTTTTAATGAAAAAACTACTATTGTAAAAAAATTATAATACAGAAATTCCTCTTTTCTGATCTGAAACGTTTTTAATTAAAATGAGAATATGAATTGAACCAGACGATTTTTAGAAACAACCGATAGCTAAGTTTCTCCATAAATTATTAATTATTGGTTTACATAGGTACTTCAAATTTTGTTAACAATTAATAATATAAAAGAAAGGATTTTAATGTATATTTTGGGGTCTATTCTGGTACCCCCGGTTGGGTTGGGTTCCGTTGTTTACGTGCGGAACCCAACTCAACTCCCAACCCAACCGGGGGTACCAGAATAGACCCCTTTGAAACACTTAAATTAAATAGATAATTGTTCATTAATTTAAAGCATGAAAACAAATCAAATCAATAGTTGGTCAATATAAATTTTTAATCGTCTACTTTTAAAATTTTCTTTTAGCATTCGTCCAGAATTCTGTTAATGTGTTCTGTTTCAAACACACGTAATAATAAATTTAATCTGCCACTCACAATGTTTAATTAAATTTTGTATCATTCTTTAATATTATTACTAATTTATGATTAAAAATTAGCTTCCTACAGTTTTTAAAAAAATCGTCAGTAATTTTTTGAGGGCTTGGAGATTTGAAAATCTCTTGAGCAATAGATTTTCTCATTTTAATTAAAAATAAAGAGGCAGGTGAAAGAAAGATTTTATATCGGAACTCCGTCGAGTGCTAATTTATATAAATAAAGCAAAAACGTCAAAAAGATTAATGAAATTTTATTCCATTCTTTAAAAAATATTAATAATTTAAGAAGAAAACTGGCTTTGGAAGGTATTTAAAAATCGTTTGGTTCTATTAATGTTTTCATTTTAAATTATACTTTTAATTAATTAACATTTCACACGCTAAAAGGAATTTGTGTGTAATAATATTTTATTAAAATTCGTTTGGTTTAATTGATATTTTCATTTTAAATAAAAAATCGTTTGTCTCAACTGACATTCTCATTTTAATTTAAAAACATTTCAGACGATAAAAGGATTTTGTCAAAAATAATATTTTATTAAAATTCGTTTTTTTTATTTGATATTCTCGTTTTAATTTTTTTTAAATTGTTTGTTTCGATCATGGCATGATACCAGCTGAAAATAAATTATTAGATTTAGGTGAATATTGGATAATGTCTTGATAATTTCCGTCAAAGCGATGTAATTGATTTAAGAGTTTTAGATACAGTTTGAAATCAGGTAAGTGCTATCTCTTAATTTATGAAACATTGAAATATCTTAATTTCAAAATTGCAAAAAAAATTCTTTCTCGTTATCCCGTGTCACAGCATTTTATTTACTATTTCATGTCGTTATGAATTTGTAAATTCAAATATATGCTATGAACTTGTTAAATATTCGTATTTAATATAGTTAAATGAATTTCGAAATTGCGAAAATAATTCTTTCTCATTATAATAAGCCTACTGTGTGACAGCATTTTATTTAATATTTCATGTCGTTATGAATTCGTTAATTTAAATACATGTTGCGAACTTTTTAAACATTCGTATTGACAGTTAAATAAATTTCGAAATTGAAAAAATAATTATTTCTCATTATAATAATCTTTAATGTGTCACAGCATTTTATTTACTATTTGATGTAGTTATGAATTTGTTAATTTAAATACATGCTATGAACTTGTTAAATATTCGTATTTAATTTAGTTAAATGAATTTCGAAATTGGGAAAATAATTCTTTCTCATTATAATAAGCCTTACTGTGTGACAGCATTTTATTTACTATTTCATGTCGTTGCGAATTTGTTAAATTTAATACATGTGATGAAGCTTCAGTTAATAAAGTTCTGAAAACTGAATTACAAATAGACAATTCATTTGCAAATCACCTTCTGAAATCGATTCAGGATTAGCCTGGAAAACACAGTGATGTCACTAATTGTTTGCCAAGCTTGAATTTTTACAAGTGATAATGGACTAATTAACAATGCCGACAATCGAAATTGTTGGCTAAAGAAACGAAGTGTTGTCAGCTTGGTGACTGGACAGGAAAGCGCTCTTTATGTTTCTCTCAGTTTAGATATTAATTATGACATAACTATACCTTCATTACTGAAAACTGTAATGCATACCTGTTAGTATAGATAGCGGTCATCATAACGAATCGCCAAAGAGTTAACTGTTGTCGATTACTCAGTAGTGTGTTCTCTAGTCTTAACGTAAATTCAAAAGTGTAATTTTGTAATCAAATAGTTTTGCCATTAACTAATTTGGTTGCATAATTTGGCTAAAATAATGAAAAACAAAATTTATCTCTTGTAATCTATTGTGTAAAATAAACATAACATGATAATAATGCTCAATAAATTCATTAGCAGTTACTCGCGTCATACAGTCTTCAACATATAAGAAAGAAGAAAGCACTCTTTCAAAACAAGGAGCTCTTAACAACATCCTCGCTTTCTAAACATAGTTTGTTAAATGTAACAATCCCTCTTTTTAATATTTACCTCTCTCTATATATGCAAAAATCAATAAAACTGTAATAAATAACTCAGACTTACCCGATAAACACACTTATTGCATCCTGAGCTCATCGAATTACATGCTTAATTTTTAAATGCAGTTTTGTACGAAAACGAAATTACCATAACCTATATTCTGAATTAACACTTTTAAAAATAATGAAAAATTTTAACACATATAAAATACAAAATGAAAAATAAACATAACATGATAACTGTTATCGATAAAATGATTTTCAATTACTAATGTAATACAGCTTTACATCTTCATCGGCGCCAGCGACGATGCAGTAAAAATGAAATGCCCTAATACATTTCCTTTATAATTTTTTAAATTTAATTTATAAAATCCTACTTATTAATTGAATTAAGTTTTCTTTCCTTAGGAGGAAAGATTTCTTATTCTTACAGATTAAAAATGCCGAAATTGAAGCTTAAATGTGCTCAGCAACAGCAGAATCTTAGAAGAGATGCTATGCGGAGCCTCCGCAATAAGAAAGGAGATGCACAGCTATTGTTAGGTTACATTAAAGAACACTCGCATTTGATGAATAAAAATGCTAATCTCCTGAGACAGAAGAATTATCTAAGCAAACTAGAAAATAGATTGCTTCACAATCAAAGAAATCAGTCGTCACAAAACAAGCGGCTGTCAGAGTCACGAAGGCGGGAAGAACAGAATGAAAGACTGAAAACTGCATAGCGCAGGCGTCTATCGAATCCCGAAAAACGAGCACTGCATCTTGATAAACTTAAGGAAGCACAACATATACGTTTATCTAATCCAAGTAAACGAGCCCAGCATCTTGAGAAACTTAAGGAAGCAAAGCGTATACGATTATCCAATCCAGGGAAGCGTGTTGTACACTGTAAGCGATTGCTAGAAGCAAAGAGTGGACGCTTATCTAGTTCGAATAAGCGAGTAATTTATCTCAAAAAGCTACAAGAGGGACAAAATAAGCGTTTGTCTAGTCCGAGTAAAAGAGCTGTGCATATCAAAAGACTGCAAGATGGCCAAAGGAAACGGCTACTTGATCCTGTAAGCCGACGCAAACACTGTCAACTTCTACTTAACAATCAAAGGAGACGTTTACTTGACCCAGCTGGTCATATTATCCATATCCCTAGAATCTTATCTTCAAAATTGCAACGAGAAGAAGAAAGAGATAAAAAGTTTAGGAAAAAGCTATTTGAGAATTTCATAAAAGAGAAGAAGAAAGGTCCATCCCATACTTGCCATAGTTGCAATCGTTTGTGGTTTCGAACATCAGTAAAATGGGTTAATATCGGCAATTTTAACGTTAAAGCTTTGGTGGAAGTGTGCGGTAGTGTGGAGAAAGATCCAGTCTGCTTATGTTGCAATTGCAACAACTATATAAAACAAAAAAAGTTACCAAAATATTCTCTAGAAAGGGAGGGACTAAAATTTCCAAACGTCCCGGATGCTATAAAAAGCCTGACAGATTTGGAAGAATGATTCGTATGCCCTAGAATTCCATTCATAACAATTATAGCCGCCATTTCTGATCAACTATATTTAGTAAAAGGAAGAGCAATAAATGTTCCAACAAACGTCTCCACATCTGTAAATGTATTGCCTCGCAATGCAGACGATACATTAGTACTTCCTGTTGCATTTCGAAGAAAGAAAATTCATAAAACCAATGTTGCATTTGAGAATGTCCGCCCAGATGTCATAAAAGCAGCCGCCGAATACTTGCTTAACTCGCCTCTGTATCAGTACTTTAACATTGAGTTGTCCTCTCAAGCAACTATGAACAACGGTGTATTTAAAACATCCCAATGCCCTGTGATTGATGAAGTCTTGGCTGAAAGTTTTGCTCATGTCGACGATGATTTCACCCAAGCTCCTGCAAATCACTATGAAGAAATAGAGGAGGAAGAAGAAACGGAACCTGTCAACGTTGCTGATGATATAACTACGCTAACCAATGCAATTGTCTTTGCACCTGGAGAGGGCAATAAGCCGGACTCATTGTTTGCAGAATACGTGGAGGTGCAAAGTTTTGTAAAGATCTACGCTGGAGAATTAATAAAGCAACCAGGAGGAATGTCTTACCAGGACTGGGTGAAATCAGAAATCATGCGAGACGACCGACGGTGCGCAAAAATTGCAAAGCTCTTCTTTTCGGCACTGAAACTGAGGAATTCTAAAGCATCTAGCAGTATTTCTTTCTGTTTGCGAAAATCAAAATCAAAAAAGAAATTGAATGCCCAGGATGCTTTGAAGGAAGCTAACTTAAAAGAACTTGAAACGCACGACAGTGGTTTTCGGGACTTTGCATCAGACAGAGGGGCTCCTGCATTTTGGGAGCTGAATAAGAGAGCTTTTTGCAATGCTTAGGCAAATTGGCCCACCCACATTCTTTTTGACTATGTCTCCGGCAGAAACGCGTTGGTTAGAGTTAATCGTAATTTTAAAAAGAGTGGTTAATGGTGAAATCATTACCGAGGAGAATGCTAATTCAATCTCTTACTCAGAGAGTAAGTAAGTAGTAAAAACTGACTAAGCCTAGTAAAAACTGACCCAGTTACAGTGGCTCGTTACTTCGAATATCGCATGCGGCGGCTATTTAATTTACTTAAACACAAAAACAGCAATTTTTAGAGAAAACGAGCTTGTAGATTTTTACGTTCGAACGGAATTCCAGCAAAGGGGAAGCCCCCATTTACATTGCTTGCTGTGGCTAAAAAATGACCCTATATTCAAAGAGGATAGACAAAATGAAGATGTAAAAGAATTCATCGACAAATATGTATCTTGCTCAAGCCTGCTTCCAACAAGCCATGTTCAATTACAGACCCACAAACATACTTTTACGTGCCGCAAGGGGCAGAAAAAAATAGAGGAAAAAAATGTCGATTTGACATACCATTTTTTCCAGTTTCAGAAACAACTATATTGTCCCCTCTTTCGGACGATGTTCCTGAAAAAAAATCAATGAAAAAGAAAAGAAATGAAATTCAGCAAAACCTCTTTTGGATCCACAAAATGCAGGAAATTGTCACCTTAGATCAGATCTTGCTGGAATTCAATGTGACATATCATGAATATGTAAATATAATCGAAGTGGACTAAAGCGGGTAACTGTCTTTCTCAAGCGATCTCCACGTGAGTGTATGATCAACTTTTATAATTCCGAATTGCTCATGCTGCATGAAGCCAACATGGACTTGCAGTTCATCACTGACATGTACGCGTGTGCGACATACGTACTTAATTACCTAAACAAATCAAATAGTGGTATATCCAAACTGTTACAGGAAGCAGCTTCTGAGATACGTCAAGGCAATCATTCGATTAAAGATCAATTACGAATACTGAGGAGTACTTTTCTCAACGCAAGCGAGTTTAGTGCTCAAAAAGCAGTTTATCATATCCTGTCTTTGCCTCTTTCAAATTGCTCCCGGCAATGTACTTTCATCAATTCAAACGCACCATTGAAACGTGTGGCTGTCATGAAAAGTAAAAAAGAACTGGAAATGTTGCCTCCAATGTCAACAGACATCTACGAGAAGAATATAATTGATGACTATTACCCCATGCGTCCTACGGTTCTAGAAAACTTATGTTTGGCTGATTTTGTGGATTGGTATGAATCTTCTAAAATTTTGACAAGACCTGGAGCTAGAAAGGAAGACCGGGATGATAGCTTCGATGTAAACTCTGATGATGAAATTGATGAAGTCCAAAGCACTTATCTCGAGTTGATTGACAAGTCCGGTTATGTTAGGAAAAGAGGACGCACAAAAATCATAAGATTTGCCAATTATGATGAACACTATGAAGAAAATGTTAGAGAAAATGTCATGCTATTTTTGCCTTGGCGTGATGAAGTTCACATGATGGAGTCGGCTGACTATACCTTTAACGAAAACTTGGATCTTCTCAAAGAGAATCGCGCCAAGTACGTCCATAACGAAGACATTTTAAACGTCTTGAATGATGCGGAAAAAATGCAAATAAGTGGGGCCACGGATGACGAAAATCAAATAGCTGAAAACCTAAGGGTGTTTGCGGAACTGGATTCACAGATTGCTGCTGCGTGTGATAAATATATTGATATGTTGGTACCTACAGAAGATGATCCCAATTGTGCAGACGACATCGTCTTACCGATACCGAGATTGATCAGTAACGATGAATATTCTGCGATCATCAGCACCATGAACTTAAAGCAGCGTGAGTTCTTGCTACATGTTCTTCACTGCTTCAAAGAAGAGAAACTACCACTTTACTATTGTATGCTTGGTGGTGCAGGAGTTGGAAAATCGAGGTTGATTAATGCTCTCACTGTTGTGATTTTTCTTAGCAACAGAAAAATCTGTTGTTTAAATTAGCTAAATTCTTGTTGGGTTGCTGAACGGAGTAATGAAATACTTTTTTGCACCCCCCCCTCCCCATTCATATGAGTGAAATTTCTATGTGGGATATTTTGTTTGCTATGTGAAAGGCTGCAACAGCTGTAGAGGTGTGATGACTTCCTTTGTAGCAAGAGAAGAAAGAGAAGACAGAGTATTCTTTAAAAACGGACGGTTCAAAGGGGGTTGCGACAATGGCAACAGTTGGTGATGGATTACCTCCTTAAAAGAGGTAGACACATACATCGGTTCCGCACAAATGGACCTTTCTTCGTGTTGGGACAACAGATTGACAGACTTTTGTCATAAAGGTTATGCTACCCTGCGGGTGGTGACGCCTTGACCCATCTGGAACTGCTGAAGTGTCATTAACTTTACGTTTCTTTATTCCTCTGGTGACATACAGATAATTACCTAGGGGTTAGCTTAACGAAGTGGGAGTATAAAAATTGTAGCTGACGGCCCAATGGAAGATAAGTAGGGGCGTGCATTTCTCGAACCTATCCAATGGGGGATGATTTTGAAGGCGTGAATTTCTTGGCTGGAAAGAGAACATGGAAATATAAGGCGAGAAAGTTAAAAAAAAAAAGGTAAGAAGAAAAAAGAAGAGGCGAGACGGGAGAGGTTTGAGTTTTAGCAACGAGGAGCCTTGCTGGAACGATTGGAATGGCTTGCCGGTGACACAGAGACACAAAAAAATAAAAAGAAAGAGGGAAAAGAGGAAAAAGGCGAGACGGAAGAAGAGTTTTTTAGCAACGAGGAGCCCTTGCTGGAACGATTGGAATAGCTTGCCGATGACGCGAGAAAGAATCGACTAAGTCTTCAAGACGGTCAGCAGGTTACGGGAATAATGGAGCCTTCACGCTTGCCTGAGTGGGTCCGAGGCGGTGAAAGAAAAGGTCGATAGGTCCTGAAGGGAGGAATCGCCCAGCCCCAAGTGTTAGCTGAAATTACGACGTTCCAGGCGCAGTGTTTAGCGGTGGATCCTACAAGAGAGTCAAGGTTCTGGAGGCAGTACTGCGATCAGGAATTCCGTGTCTCCGAATCATCCCAAGTTGGCGAATCCACATCTGTTCACATGTCCCAGGGGGACGCTTTCAGTGGCGGTATATCAGATAAGTCCTTCTAATATAAACTTTTCCTTTTGTCACCCATATGGTCAACTAGTTAAAAATAATTCCTGATGATAGAAGGTTAGGCAATGAATCAGACTTAGGTTGTGGGTTTAGAGTGATTTGAACTTTTCTTAAGAGATGTTTTCACAAAATTAATAACCCACCCAAATTGAGTAAACGATAAATCTAGGATCGAGACAATATGTGTTTGTTTAAATATGTTGTATTTCTGTATTGCTCAATGTCGATAAGCTTGATGTTGTAAAAATTAGAAAATATTAGATTGTAAATGGTCTTAATTGAAAACTTTAAGTTTAAGGTTTTGAAACTAGTTTTAAATATTTAGGTGATCACCTAGGATCAGAAGCTTCCTTATGATAATCAGGTTAACGTAAAAATTTCTTGTCTGGTAAATTTAACTCAGAACTATATGGCCATGCGCTTGTGTTTTATTAAGATATATGCAATTATATGCCAAGTTTAAGCTTGTAATAATTACTTATAGTCAAGAAGTATAGTTGTGTAATTTGTTATAATCAAAAAGTGTAATAAAAATGCTTAGTATACCTTATTTTGTATCCTGGATCATTCATGGCATTAGCTAGCTTCTCAATTGGTATTTTAAGGGTGTCTGGAATGGATCTGTGTTATTGATATGATGTTATATGCCTTGATTTGCAAATTTATAAAAAAGTAAAATTCTAGTATATTTCAGTTACTAGCCACTATACGATTTGTTTAAGTTAAAACTTTAACTTTTAACTTGTGAAGTTTAATTGCTTAAATTTAAGTAAATTTTAATAATTATAAACTACCGACACAACATCACTCAAACAATTCTATGCGACCTGAATATGAGTACAGGTCAACTTGATTCTATTAAAGTGTTACTTTATGCGCCGACAGGAAAAGCGGCATACGGAATTAAGGGAACAACATTACATTCAGGATTTGTTCTGCCAGTTAATCAATGCTCTACTGATTTAAAACCCCTCAGCAACGCCACGCGAAATACTCTGTGAACGAAGATGCGAGATACTCGTCTTATTATAATAGATGAGATATCAATGGTGGGTTCGCGAATGATCCAACAAGTAGATCTGCGTCTAAAACAAATTTTTCAGACCTCACAACCGTTTGCTGGCATGTCCCTTATCGTTTTCGGTGACTTTAATCAGTTGCCACCAGTGAGCGATAGATATATATTCCAGCCGAATTCAAATAACGTCTATGCCGACTTTTGTGGAAATCCTCTTTGGGAGCTATTCCACAGCTATTATCTAACAGAAATAATGCGACAGAAAGACGATCAGAAATTAGCTGTGGCCCTCAACAATTTGGCCAAGGGAGTTCTGAATGAAACAGAAATAAAGACTTTTAAGGATCGTGAAGTCGATGCATCAGCTATACCACGTAAAGCAATTCGTTTTTTCAGAAGCAATGCCAAAGTCGATGCCTTCAATGATAAAATTATACAGCTAGATAACAAGAAAATTACAGCAGAAGCCATTGACAAAGTAACAGGCCAACCAAATGACAATGTAAAGAACCGCCTCTTGAAAGCTTTCCGAGATGCCACTGCCCGGGAATGTCAAGGACTGCCTTACAATCTAAACTTAAGTTTAAATGTCAAATATATGATAACTGTTAATGTGAACGTGGAGGACAATCTTGTCAATGGTGCTGTCGGAATTTTTAAATATGTTT
The DNA here is from genome assembly GCA_013235015.1 of Araneus ventricosus. Classification (NCBI taxonomy): domain Eukaryota; kingdom Metazoa; phylum Arthropoda; class Arachnida; order Araneae; family Araneidae; genus Araneus; species Araneus ventricosus. The sequence continues at coordinate 41,328 of BGPR01004727.1, forward strand.
AAAAAACCAAATCCAGCGTGAGAAGAATATGGATGCTTTTCCAAGAAGAAGCTGTTGAGAAAGAAAAAAGAAGAGAAGTACGTCACAAAGACAACAAAATTTGGACAACAATAGAACAAGTTGTACGAACAGTAAAACCGCTTAAAAGCCCATATTCAGTTGTAAGGAAACAGTTTCCTGTAGTAGCAGCCGAAGCAATTACAATATACAAAAGTAAAGGCGGAACCTACGAAGATGTTGCAGTTCAATTATCTCCAGGACTTAAGCGAAAAGAACTTTACGTTTCCCTCAGTAGATGCACAAAATTGAGTGGGCTTTATCTAACAGGTAAGTTTGTTCCACCTACAGCACCGAGTCGCACGGACAAGATTGAAACTGAAATGAGGAATTTATCTGAGAAAGCAGTGGTGTTCTCCTGTGTCTTCCCATCAATGTTCGCAAATGTTTCAAACATAGTGTATCATAATGTGCAGAGGCATTTGAAAAGTGCGCATTGGGCTGATCTGCGGAACTTCATGCATTTATATCAGCTTTCTTTTTTCATTGCTGCTGAAACATGGACGCTTCAAGATGATATTGATGTTGAGGGCTACAGAACAGTTCGTCGTATGGACTGCGAGAAACGACGACACGCGCTCGGTTTGGCATTCTACACTAAAGAATTGGCTGCAGTAATATATACCTACTTCAATGAAAAAGACGGTCAGTCTTGTTGCTTAACAGCGGTTTTGTGTAATGAGATTGCTGTTTGCAGCGGGTATAAGCCTCCATCAACACCTTACCTTCAGGTCGAATATTATTTTGAACAAGCGATAAACGCTGCTTTATGTGCAAGCAATAAAGTCATCGTCCTGGGTGACTTCAACCTGGATGTTCACTCAAAGCCTGTACACCGATTTTATAAATATATTCTTCCACGCGCATTCAAAAATCAACTGACAGAAAGCAAATCAACAACAAACGCAAGCACATTCATAGATTGAGTATTGTCAACTTTCGATTACTTTGCCGATGGTATGGAAATAATTTGTAGTCATCACAAAGCATTGCTTGTTGTGCCAGCCCAAAACAATAGACCTGGAAAGTCAACTACAGGTGAGAGGAAGACAGAGACGGAAATAAATCGGCATCAGTCTATAATAAAAAACATATCAAATACGAATTCCCATGATTCAAAAATAGAATCGATTGCAACCGTAGAGAAATTATTGTATCAGCGTCTGACTAGTTCAGCAAGCCTAAGAAGAAAAGACGTAACTAATTTCAAAATTTGCCACATTCGTACGACAAAGTAGCTATCGCGGAAAGACAACCAGCACGTTGCTCTCACAATCTCTTGAGTCAAAATTCGAGGCCATCCCCACGACAGAAGATGGGAATTGTTTCTACAATGCCGTCTCATTATTGGTAAGCGTCACAGAAGAACTTATGCTGGGCTTGAGGGCCTTACTGGCTTATTACATCGATATTAATGCGGAATTTATTAAGCAAGTGTCTGAGACATTTGGTAGTATTGATGCGACAAAAGAAAAAAAATTGCGGATTGGCAGATTTGCTGAATTTGAAGAAGTTTTGCTAATGTCATACGTTTTGAAAAGAACAATAAATATCTATACTGGTGATGACAAAACAATGCGACTCGCACCTTGCACAGGTGCAAACGAACTGCACCTACACATAGATCTTGTACGGTCTGCTAGTTAATTATGCAAATGACCAACTCGATGTCTATAAACAACATCTTTATTAACATAACAAAAGCGACGTCGGTAGCTAAAACAAAATAAGGAAAATTCGTAAATAGAAACTTGAAACTGAATTATTTCAAAACTGCACATTTATTTTTAGTCACGTTCAACTCGATCTCGTCAGTTCACTTCTCTGGCTAAAGTCTTGACCGCAGCGCCACAGATCTGCACGCTGAGCATTACACTGCTCTAGTACCATTACAAGTACGATCTACTTCATTGTCTCGAACTGTCCAATCCCTTCCCAATATAAATACATCGCCAGGTTATGAGAAATTTACAATCTTATAAACGGCCGGACCTAACTAAATGTCTCTAATTGTACCTTGGGATAACGTTCCAGTTCCAAATTTTTGATATTGTGATATTAATTTTGTTATTTTAAAATTTATTATATATATTTATTTATTTATTAATATTTGTATTTTAGTTTTGTTTATATCCGTATAACATTAAATTAATATTTGTTTTTATATATTTATTTATCCTTTTATATAAATTTGTACTTCGATAAAATATTTTTGCTATTCTAATTTTTCTTTATTTGCTATAAATGTGATGACTCTAAATTTTATGTGTGGTATGACCTCAGGAAAAACTGATTTTAATAATTACACATATCGCTCACTGAATCATTCACTTTTTAAGATAAAAACTAAGAGTTTTGAATTATAAAGCCCCTTGGTTTTTTTCCAGTATGATTTTAAAAATTTATACCTATTTTTTTATGTTTATTGTATCTTATTCTTATTTTTTAACCCATTTTTTATTAAAGAATCTGCTGGGTATTTTAGCTGATTCATTTTATGTTGCATTATTGTGTGTGCTATTATACATTTTAGTTTATTCATTCAGATGCCGTGAGTTATCGTGCAGTGTTTATGAGCTGTGGATTTCGGCGACTACTTTTTAAAAGAGTCATTCTTTCATTCGTGAGTTATTACTCGATCGGATACAGTTTAAGTTTTGTCCCGTTTTCTTATACTCTGTGGCTCTGGTTTGGTTGTTTGCTGGATTTTAGCTCATTTGTTTTTTATATTCCCGCTCTTTAGTTTTTAAACTGGGAATTGAAGATTACTTCTTATAAAATTAATTTTTCCTTTTTGATGTTTTCAGAAGACAGGAATGAGGCGACATGCCCGTGTCATGTCGGGTGGTGGTGGGACTCATTCTTAAAATGAATTTTTCCTCTTTTATATTTTCAGATTCCGAGAACAGACATAATTATAATCATCTCTTTTGAATTTCTAACGTAATTTACTGAATTTTGAGAAATTTAAAAAAAAATAGTCGGTTAACCCTAAAAAACTTAATTTGGAACTTCAATTTCTTGCATCCGCCGTTATAATTTTGTTATCAATTTGAAATTTGTTGAAGTAATAAATATAACATTTATTCGTGATTTAAAACAAGAATGGTTAAAATTGAACAGTTAGTTGAATTTTAATTAATTTTTTCTGAAGTGTTAAAAAATTTTCGCATCAAAATTCCCTTCACGATTCTGCGTAATCAAGGTCGAGTGACGTATTTTGGCATTATGCGTTTCGTCGAAACCATGTGACGTCATAATCCCTTTGCTTCGCGTCTGATACCTTTAGAAGACTGAAAAAAATGAAATATGTATTCAAGGAGCTATTTACATAATGTGGCTTCAAAGTTTAACCTGAAGTAGAAGATTTCATCTCTCTCTTTTTTCCCCTCTTCTCCGATTCATTTTGGAAATATTTAAATACCACACAAATTTTGTTTGTCGTATTGTTCCATTTGAAGCCGTTTTAAATTTCATTCCGTAAGCCTTCCCAACATGCATTGTGGCAATTTCATTGGCTGACGGTGCAGAGTGCAGGATGCGTCATAAACTTTAACTGAATGCCATCGATTATTATTTTCGGCAGTGTCTTAACGTGTTTATTTGTTTCGCATATCTTGCTTTCTGTATAATATGTATATTGCCATTCTGTAATGTAATTCTGTATAATGTCATTTTCATGTTTCAATTTCTTAATATCGTTTCAGATTAACGTACTCTGTACTGTTTTTCTACAGTTGAAATGCCATTATAGCGAAGAAAAATAAGCGGGAAAATCAATATAGTGTATCTTTTATTTTCAAATCTTTTTCGTGTCATTGTGGGCGCTTTTTTTCATTTTGTTGACATTCTGATTCCACGGGACGCCGTGCGCGTACTGCTGGTTGATCAATATGTAATATTTCATTACTTTTGTAACATTAACGTAAAGGAATCTACCATTGCCTTCCAGCTTGCCGAAAGGAATTTTTTTTTTGTATTTGCGCTGCATCTCACACATTGTAACTTATGGGTGGAATGCCATTGATAATTAAAATTGGGAATGTATTGTTTGTTTCTCCCCGGCCATGGTAAATTTTTATTAGTAAATAACTTTCAATCCATTATGATGTTATTTGCATTGCCTCCTTTACCGGGTGAGCCCTTGTAATGTGAAACTTCTATATATGTTTATATGTATTTAATCTTCACCCATGTTGCGGGGTGTAGTATGTATATATGAGGAAAAACTTTTAATAAATGCGAGTAGGGCTGGCGTCCTCCTGCTGCTGCTGGTCAGTTCTCTTCCCCTCCGACTCTTTAATGCCTTAAAGCCAGTAGGGTGGGCTGGGTCGTGGTGGGTTGTATAGCGCCACACCAGCGGGAAGACGTTTGGCCACTACGTATGATTTACGGCCTTATTCACCATCCATGGTTAAATCCTAATCAGCGGTTAAAAGGGAATTTACACGAACAAGCGAATGCGGAATGATCGGCTGGATGTATCCCCTAACTGGCGAGTTGGCGAGAAACTCGTTTGGCTCGAAGGCTGAGGGTAATTTTAAAAATCGCCAACAACAGAGAAATTGAGATACCATGCCAATATAGCAACCCAATAAAGAATGCATTTGGCAATGCATTTCGGTCACCTTTCGCATTATTATAGCAGAACCACCATTTAACCGCTGATCATGGTTTAGCCATGGATGGTGAATAAGTCCGTTAGCGTACAGCATGCCCCATACACGGCGAATCTTCAGTGGAATCGGGTTTCGAACCTGCGACCCTCTGGTCCCGAGGTCTAAGCCTTACCGACCTCAAGAAGAGTGTGTGAAATTTACTTTGGCCTATGGCGACATTCAATTGGTTTAGGTTCAAAACACATTGTTGTAAAATGGGATTTTTTTAAGATTCCAGAGTTTTCTGGAAATCAAGGGACACTGGAAAGGCGGCTTATTTATAGGGTTACTATACGTCCAGATTTCAAGCTCATGTCTGGACTAGTGTCCAGATCTTTGGCTGTAGTAGAGAAAATCTGCCATATTTGAAAAAGCTGACGTTTAACATCCGAGACGAGAAAGTGGATGAACTCCCTTGTCCAGGCCCCAGTTCAAACAGAAAATTAAAAATTAAGGCAATTTCGGTTTAATCCTGTCTTTCATAACTATAATTTTAAATTACCAAATATTAAGAAAAATTGTATATTACTTGCATCGTCTTATTTGCTGACGTCTTAAATTTTTCACTTCCTCAAACTCTGTGCTAGTGTTATGAAAGAGAGCCTTTGATAAGCAGTTTTTAAAATTTTATACTGCACTTTCACCCTTCCAAGGAAGTCACCCCCGCCGTGTCCGGATTTCAACTAAAACATTTATGGTAATCCTACTTTTTCAGTTACTTTTAAAATAATCTCTTGTTCCTCACCCCTGCTAAGCAGATTCGAGTTTTACTCGAAAGTTCAAGAGACACCTCATTTATCTCATCAGAAACGCGAATCGCTGTGATCTGCTGAGCGGACAGGGGGAAAGGAAGAACTATTAATATGAAAATGACGACAGAAAGTTACGAAAGGTATTGGCCGAAAAAAGAACTATTCAAGTAGTTTGTCGACGAAGAAGCTGAGTGATTTGAAATTTGCATATCGATATATGCGCGTGCACACGATAAAGAATAACACAATGAGGTAGATGGATGAGATTTATTTATTTATTTAAAAGAACAGCACACTGCAGAGAAAAACTCCAGTTACAGAGTGCAGGCACAAAATGAATAATAAACACAGAAAGAAAAAAAGCTGTAATCAGTGAATCTTAAAGATATAAAAAAACGCAATAGAAAATTAAAAGTTGTTTACAGAGAATATAAAAGTTCATAACACTAAACCATGAAAAATTTTACAAACCCATAAATAATTTAAAACGACTAATCACACAATCACAAAAACATTATAAGAGACTAGGATTCTAAAAGTTGTATACCGTCATATTAATATACCATAAAAACATACTAAGGATTTTTAAAAATTGGAAACATTAAACCCAAAGATCATTTAATAAAAATAAAGTATTTAAAAGTAAAATACACACAAACAGAAAATCCTTAAAAACACACTAGGAATTTAAATGTTTAAAGAAGAAAACAGCCCTTAGCTTTAAAACAAGCTAAGGGATTTTAACAGCCCTTGGCAATTATAATATCTCTGTTTTATATGTATATACCAACTGTTACCCGCGACTTCGTACAGATAAAAATCCAATTGCCGATTGCAAAAACTGAACACAGACGCACACAAAAACATGAAAAAACGATGCATATATTCTTTTATCATCAAAATCGTAGATATGTGTGAAATGTCGAACCCAGTTCTTCGAAGGGTTGAACGTATGTCAGTCTGTATTATTCGTGTGTCTGCAAACAATGTAACCAAAAGAACGTATTTATCGAGACGAATGAAATTTGGTTTGTGGTCTTGTCAATCCAATTTGTAAATCTGTATCAAATTTTGCACGCACTCGGTCGAAAGGATGACTTCCACAATGCAGACTCGATTTTATTCATTCAACTGCGAAGCACGTAACACGCCCATTTGCGTAGAAAAGGTAAGTGGCGCCCGATATATTTTATTATTTTTTCGACCCCAAACTCATTCTATTTAGCTTAAAGAATTGATAAATATACACTTATATTTTACCACAAACATCGACCAAGACTGGCGCTAGGTTTGTCTGTACCCCTTCCCTCCCAATCACTACGTCACTGCACGCAGAAGACACTTGCAATGGAGGTTGAAACAGACAACCCGCCTCCCTCTCTTCGTATTCTAGTCAGCATCCAGTGGCGTAGCGAGGGCGAGAGGAATCGGGGCATAAGGTGACTTTTCTCACCCATCAGTGGCGTACTGAGGGTGAGTGGAACCGGGCATAAGGGGATTTTCCCCTCCCTTAAGTGACGTAGCGAGGGTGAGTGGAACCGGGGAATGATAATATTATTTCGCATCTCTCTTCGTATTTGATTTTAAAAACTGGCATATACGCGCTAATATTTTGTCGCCACGGTACCCCCTGAGTGTGGCGCCAGGGTCATATATTAACCCCTTTGCCTCCCCAGTTGTTAGGGCACTGAACACGAAATTTTGTGCCATTATACCAGAAAATCTATGGGGAATCATTCCAGCTTGTTTTTTTCTGCGTCACAACTGCCTATTGTTACAGAAAAACTGAGCAAGAATGACAGTCTGCTCTTATGTTTTTAATAATCCTTCGTAACTTTTAGTGCGTTTGCATGTGGGTTAAATACTTTGATTATTAACCCACTGATCCAAAAGACGCATTTTTTAATTAATTTTTTGTTTAATAATATTGCATGTCGTGAAATTAATTGGACAATGACTAAAAAATTCTTATGTCTGTTATGCTTAGCGTTTCTTTTCAGGCAAATTCCTATTAATGCAAAAAAACCCTTCTTAAAATCTAAAATTATGGGAAATTCCCCCCAAAAAGCATATTATCATAACTGCATCTATTAATATTTTTGTTAAATGCAAGTAAATGAGGTGTTAAATAATTGGACAAATTTGTCCCTTTCTTCTTCACATTGCAAAAAAACTACTTTCGAGGTTGACTGGAAAATAAAAAGAATACACTGCCAACCGAAAACTTGATACGTGCTGCCATCGGTTGAATATAAAAGAAGTGAATATTTAAAAATGCCGTTTTTGTAAAATTTATGTTTAAAAAATAATTCCTGTGTGTTTTTGGATGCATTTTTAGAAGCGTCCCTAAAAAGGAATGCGAAACATTAATGGACTAAAACAGCGATTCTCAATCTTCTTGGTTGTGTGGACCACCTGTTGTATAAAAAATATTTTGAGGCGAAGTAACGAAATATACAAATAAAAAAAAATACAAACACATATAATACATTTATATATTATATGCGCGTATATGCCAGCAATTAGTTAAGCGTACTGTAAAAGGATTAAAAATATGTTGTTTATAAGGCAAAAAACAAATGACGACTCTTGGAAAGTTTCCTAACTTCGACACTTGAGAAGGGTTCCGTGGTCCACTGATACGCCATCCGAGGCCCACAAGTGAGCCGCGGCCCATAGATTGGGAACCGCTGGGTTAAAATGATCTGCAACATTCACTGCGCTAACCTACAGTGTAGTTAATACAAAGTTTACCTTAAGAGAAAAGATGATCCTCCCTTCCTATGCTGCTTGTATCAACATTTTTTTTTATTTATGAAAATACGCTTAGCTTTTCAAGCGATTACAATTTGAAAACATTTTACTAAAACATTATTTGTTATCTCTGACATCTAAATTTAAAAAACTGAATGCATCAATTGTAATACATTTCTTTCTGAAAAAAGGAAAGACTATGGTAGTACTTACGTGTTCTTGTAACAAAATGTCACAGCAGGTAGTATAAAAGGTTCGTCTCTTATAACTTCGGTGCTAATAGTTGTCGGGTATGTGATGTAGATTCTGTAGAATTCCGCTGTCTGATAGATCAGACTTATCAGACACAGAACGAAGATGGAACTCTTAATAACTGTCCAGGAAAAGATTCTGGACAAACAGTACGCTTTCCACTTCTTTTCTGAGAAGTCGTGCATTGCGTTCGAAGAGTCAGTGAGGCTTCGTAAGAATATCGACGGAGCGGATAAAACACTATTAAGCGATTTCTAGTAAAGAGAACAAACGTAACAAAAACGTAAACAAACGATGAACAAACGTAAACGAACGATTAAATTCTCCAAAAAGATAAAGAAACTTTCAATCGCTACTTCAATATCCTAGAATATTTTAAGCGTTCCTTGGAGTCCGCGGTTTCTCTAATGGTAAGGTCTCGGGTTTGGAAACGGGGGATTCTAGGTACGAAACCCGATTCCACTGAAGTTCCCCCGTGTATGTGGGCCTGTTACACGTTAAATCAGTTGTAGTTGGTCAAACTCTCCTCCACCTGTTTGGTTCAAAAGTTTGGAGAGGGGAGTGCCAGTTCAAGCGTCGCTCATCATCTGACCTAACTCCGCCTTGAACCCCCGATATCTATGACTACTAGAGTCACCTCATCGGTTTTAAATGGGCACAAGATGGACAAAGCATGAACACCAGAGCCGACACCCCCGCACAACTAAATTAATCCAATTAATTAATCTAACCAATTTATTGAAAAACAAAATTTACAAAACAATTTACAATTTCCCGAAATGTATGAAATTAAAAATGAGAAATATCAATACAAAATTAATAAAAATAATAAAGAAAACTTAAAACTATCAAAATAAAAACATAAAGATAAAAGCAGTTCGAGCAGTTCTATCTGTTCAAGATGTTTCACTGCATGAGTCTTATTCAAAACACTCTAAAGAATTAGTTGTTGGGTCTGGAACATTTAGTTGATGACGTTATGAATCCAATTTAAACAGGAATTCATATTCATGAATATGTTTGATTATTAATTTAATCTTTTTCCGTAAAAGTTGGTTATTGGCTACATTTTTAAACTATTGACCTTGAAGTTGTATGGCAGGAAGCTTCATATGCCATGATAGAGTAAATATGCATGAAGTATCATAGTGCAATGGGGTACCAATTTCGCCACAACTATAAAATGGTGAAGGTGCCAACTTGAAACGATAAAAGTATATTGGAAATGGATCGCGGTTGGTGAAAAATAAAAGTCATTCGCCATCTGAGCTTGGTTCAAAACGACGAAGTCAGTACCAATATAGCTCTCCTGTTGCTTCAAAACGGGATGTTGACATAACGAAAGTGAACTTTATATTAACGTCCCGTTCCGAAGCAACAGGAGTGCTATTTTGAAACGGACTTCGTCATTTTGAACCAAGCTGAGATTATGAGAACGGCACCTGAGCTGGCACCAGCCTTTTCCAAGTTTCTGCACCGCACCAGCGGGAAGACCTTTGGCCCCTCGACGATTTAACGTGCACCAGGCCCACATACACAGAACGCCGCCCCGTGCCCCCGTGCCTGCTGCCATTACGGCAAACAAACCTGTTGAATGGAGGCCCACATACACAGCGTATCTTTAGTGGGCTCGGGTTTCGGACCTGAAAACCTCCAGTTCCGAAGCTGAGAGACCACCGTGGAGCCTCTGAAACGAAACCCGCGTTTGCGAAAGACATTCTAAAACTTCACCTCTCATCCATCCCTCTCCAATTAGCCCATTGCAATTAGGTAAAATAGGGGGAAAACTTATAAAGTTTTTAAATTTTGGTCAAACACTCCTTGGACCTCAAAGATATAAGAACCGAAAAGTTTCCACCCGTCGGGGGGAGCTTCCCCCTTTAGAGGGGGGAAACTGAAGTGAAGTGGGTGTTTGGTCAGTTTTCCTATAATTCTTCATTCTTACACTTTCAAATTTAAAAATTGTACCGATGAATGTTGTAGAGCATAAAATTCTGCGTCGAATGAGTATCAACACTATATATTTTGTTGCAGTAGTACGATTAAAAACTCTTATCAAAGTTGCAATGATTTTTCTATTTTCAAAAACAAATTCATTATTCTTACAAAAGACGACGCAATCAATCAAAGATTCAGTCTAAATAAAGCTTGTATGTATAAGTATTCACTTTTGTAAGCACATAATATGTCGGTGCAACAATACCAGAGCGCTAGTGTGGTGTGGAAGTTAGGAGAGAGCGTACAAGTAGTCCATTGCAATTAGACCAAAAAACGACAAATAGGAGAAAATTTATAAAGTTTTGAAACTTTGGTCAATACTCTTTTGACATCAATGAAATGGGAACCATAAAGTTTCCATCCCTAAGAAAGGAGCTTCCCCCCCCTTCCTCGCCTCGAAAACCATCAAAACACAAAATGATAGTACGCAGCTTATAAAAACAATTATTAACATTGTTAATTTTTTTAATGCAATAAATTATTTTCATAAATATTGTAATTTTATATAGCCTCGAGCTAGCCATGCTTTACTTTTCGAAATTTATTTCTATGAATAAAAAAAATGAACAAAAAATGAAAGTACATCACAGAATTATAGTTGTTTCTCAATAATTTTTCATTTGTTAAAGTAGTAAATTAACAAAAGTTTATTTATTAAGTTATTTATTATATCTGCGATATTATTCATGTCATTGACCTTGAATAACAGCCCGAATGCACAGCGTTTGGCCGCCTAACAGACATAACAAACGTCAGCCACATATTATGTATCATGACAGAACTTCAGGGATCTATGGAAAGGGAAAACTACAAGCAGTGCAATTGTTCAACCGCAGTAAATACATGCAAGATATCCCTGAGATCTTTAATAACCCTAAATCTACTTATACTGACATCGAAAGAGCAGGAGTTCATCATCGCATTGCACAGCAACACGAAGAAAGTAGCTTGAATAAGATGAAGTATGAATGTTTCAATCAACTAGTAGGTCAAGCGAGTTCTGCTATTATTCTCTCCAAGTTACCTCCAACCACAGAAGCTGCACATCAACACTGCTGTCGCACATTCCACCAAGTGCAAACATGGCAAGGACAGTGTTTGAACCCATAGAGCTGGGTATTGAAGTTAGTGAATAAGTCGTTGACGCCCATATACACTATTAAAGGACCGACACCAGCTAAAACAGTGTCTCTACTTACTTGTGGATGTAATAAAGGCCGTGAAAAAAATGCAAAAGTGTTAGAGCTAACCTGCGTTGTACTACTTAGTGCAAGAACTGCCGAGGCCAAAACTGCATTAATACCGAAGCAATAGGCATCGTCGAAGACGAGGAAGATAATGATATCATATAAGTAAGCAGGAGCTATTACATTATTATACATAATCTATGCAGAAATAATTTTAATCACAATTGTATTGCCAAATGAAATAATTTGTATTGAAATGTTGTAGTAAATTTTTTTCCACTTTAGATACTCTTTAATTCTTGATTTCTGACTATTTTTCAAATTTTCAGTTTAAAGAAAATTATATTTTATTCGATGTTAGAAAAGCCTGGGTTTTAATCTGTGTTACAGGTTTTCGCTTCTAAAATGAAATGCAAATGTTTTTTGCAGCAAAATTATGCCAGATACAAGCTTAAATCTATCGTCATGATTTACAGAGAACTTAATTACTTATATTTACAAAGAATCATAATTATTGCTTGTTTTATAAGCAAGATATCGCCTTTTCACGGTTTCTCTTTTTCGAAGTTTCCGGGGGATTTGAGAAAGCTCCCCCCTCAGGGATGGAAACTTTACGGTTCCCGTTTGCTTGATGTCCGAAGAGTATTTGACCAAAATTTCAAAACATATAAATTTTTCTCCTATTTGTCATCTTTTGGTGTAATTGCAATGGACTACTTGTACGCTTTCTCCTAACTTCCACACCACACTAGTGCTCTGGTATTGGCGCACCGACATATGTATATGCTTACAAAAGTGAATACTTATACATACAAAATTTTATTTAGACAGAATCTTTGATTGTATGTGTCATCTTTTGTAAGAATAATGAATTTTTTTTGAAAATTGAAAAATCATTGCAACTTTGGTAAGAGTTTGTAATTGTACTACTGCAACAAAATATATAGTGTTGGTACTGATTCGACGCAGAATGTTATGGTCTACAATATTCATCTGTACTATTTTTAACATTGAATGTGTAGGGTTGAAGAAATCTAGGAAAAACTGGCCAAACACTCCACTTCACTTTTCCCCCATAAGCTCCCCTTGAGGGGTGGGAACTTTTCGGTTCTCATATCCTTGAGGCCAAAGAAGTATCTGACCAAAGTTTTCAAACTTTATAAATTTTCCCCCTATTTGCCATTTTTCGGTCTAATTGCAATTCGGTCCAATAAAAACCTAACCTCCGTTAACTGCAGCCGATGGTACTGTGGGTTAACGGAGTTCTCGAACTCGAGGTTATTCATCTCTGAAAATAGTCATTCCTGGGGAAAAGGTGGCATTGCGAATGCAGTTTCCTAATAAAACTTGGAAGTGCCATATTAATTTAATGCGTACATAATAATTGACCGAGCAAAGCGAGGTCTCAGTTTTCACTCGACCGACCGTATGAAAATTATGATTAGATTTTTAAAAAATGAAAAAAAAATGAGAATTATGATTAGATTTTTTTAAAAATGAATAATATAAAGAAGGGGAAAAATATCAAAAAAGGTCAATTTGAAAATTTAATAAAAAAAGAATAATGAAAAAAAAAACTATAGATTCCCTTGTTGGATATTTTGCTTTCGCTGTTTGGTAATGATTGAATACATTATTTTTTCTGTGCTGTAATTAGCTTTTGCAGTTTATTTTTATGATCACTATAAATAACTGCAAAAGAATTAGTCTTATAAATTGTATGCATATCAATTTTCCCATGTTGTGTATAATGTAAAGTGTACTGATCTTTGTAAAAAAAAAAAAACTTTGTAGATATTTCCTGTACAGATGTATTTAAAGATAATTGTATATCTTGCATTATTTTCACACTGTGTTTACAAGGAACCTTATTTAAAAATCTTTATAGATGGATTCTGTACTGACTTTTCTTAAGAACTGTTTAGCAAACCAGCCAGATGCTTTATATGAAAGTGTCTTGAGAACTGTCATCGAAGCAGGCGTAGAGAGTTTTGAAGACTTGAAGTACTTGGATCCTGAAAAAGATTTCCTAGGAATTTTGAAGCCGATCCAGGCAAGAAAATTAAAAGACAAGATCGATTAGTCTTTTTCTTCAGGTAAGATAATTTTTTTTGTATCTCTTTGCTGAAGTTAAATTATTTCTGTCACTCTTTAGTTGATATGGGAGGGGGAAATGGCCTTTTCGGGTAACTTAATATAATGTTTTTATTCATAAACTTGTTTTCTAAACCTTTTAAAAATGTTCATGTTAGAGATTATTCTTTTTGTTTGTGCCAGGAAATTCCAGTGTTTTTTTCAGTACTAGGATTTATTTCCTCCCCCCTCCCTTCCAGTTGAGTTGTTTTGGGGAAAAAAATTTTAACACATAGGTGAATGATAATTTGGAGCTCAGCCTGCATTTATTCTGGAATGTGTTGTAATATTATACACCTTATTTACATCGCATGAAGTATAGGTTTTGTATGGGATAAAATCATCAATAATAATTTCAATTTATCCCCAAAGAAATAAGGAGAGCTATACACGTTTCTTTGTCAATTTTTCCCACCCCTACCCCTTTTTATTTTTCAATAAGGGTATTTATATTTGCAGAGATTAATACTACCAAACCTGAAGAGAGCAACATATACCAACTAGAATCGACCCTATTGGAATCCCCACTGGAAAACTGTGTGCAAGTGATCAGCAGAAATTCGGTTTTTGAAATCCCCTACAATAAAATTCCTAAAAGTGCTATTAGCAAGTTGGAAAGAGGAGAATGCCCAACTCCTGCGGAAAGGCGACAGATTGTGAGGATTGTGGTGGCAGAACTGCTTGAGACTGTTCCTGCCCCACGGAAATCTCAACTGGAGCCAATTGTAAAGGAGATTGTGAGGAAGTATTCTCGCTCCTTCTCCGATTGCATCGGAGGCTCTGTAATTGGTGGGGGTATTCCAGTTTGCTATGCCAGATAATAACAAGAGTGGAAAACTGTAGGAGGGTTTCATCAACCCAATTTAAGCGGTCACTGAGTACTGAAAGTACTGGTCAGAAAGGTCCTGAGAAAGTCAGTGCTACAGCTAAGTATGGTTGCACTGACTATCAACCAAATTTTCCAGAAGGGGAAAACCCAGAAACCCAAATTGTAAAAAGAGCAACACTTGTTGAAGAATGGAAAATGGAGACGAGGAACGCAAGTGTTGTGGACAGCCTTATGAATAATAAATATCCATTACAACGTCTGGATGCTAACAAAAAACCCCCCTTGGCACTAATTAAGGAAAACTGGCAATTTCTGTGTGTGAGGAAGTATATTCTCCTTCATGCAGAAAGGTTGGTTGGTTTTCCAATAACTGAAAAGTTTGAGGAAGCAGTCAGGGACAGAATTTCTTTCAGGACAGGTATTTTCTTTTTTGAGAAGTGTAGCTACCAAGCGTCTGAGGAGTGTTGATCTGGAGCTTCAACATCAGCATTTAAATTATATACCAGCACTTGCAGCTTATTTTGAGGAGGACAGCAATGTTATCTTCAAAATTTTCGAAGTAATTCTTTAAGTTAGGACTAATATTTTATTGCATGCGATTAATAGCATTGGTGTTACAATTGTAATGTCATAGACATAAAATATTTAACCTTCACTTAATTGCATGCTCAAGTCTGTGCAGCTTCTCAGATTAGAAATATCTGTAAATATATGTATACATATATATTTATGCAATATAAATTGCCAAATGTATATTACTCTGAATTATGCATGAATTATTACTGTGCAGTTACATTTTTTGAACCAAATTTTAACCAGTTTTTATGAAAGTATTTTTATTTATGTGGATTTATTTTGCAGGTGAACAAGAGCCTCCATGAGGTGCAGAATGAAGCTCCAGTAACTCCGTTTATTGCTTGCATTGGTGAGTTCATCACTTAAGTTTATGTCGTTACACTTAATGATGTTTATTTTTAATAATAAGATGAAGTTTTTTGCTACTGTCTAAATTACTTTTCAGCAAACTTAAGAGGCAGATAGTAAACATCAGAATTAAAATTGTAAAGGTCAAGATTTTTTGTGAATTTGTTCGTTCTTGCATTGTTTTAATTTAATTCCTTACTGTTAGATTTCTTGTAGAATTGAGCTGAAAACTATTAATTCTGAAAACAGATAATAATAACTGTAATAAATTCTGAAAACAGATATTGCATCACTATGGAAGGGTGGATTATGATGGACCTATGAAGCTTGTTATGTGCTTTAATTCTCTTTGCATGTATAGTTTTTATATAGATATTTGAATATTGAAGGGATTATGTGTTATCAAGAACTTTTTATTTTTCATTTTCTGATTCCACTTCATAATATTTATGCAGAACAAATTTGCATCAGTTGCAAATAGTTCAATATAATTGCGTTCATCTTGCAACATAATCCTGCAACAAATTGTGCATCTTTTTTTTCAATCATAATAATAAGTATGAAGTTTTGGTGTTACATATTTTAGCTAGTTACTGTTTCTTTCTCCCCAAAATGTCTGATTTTTTATTTTATCCTTTCAGGAAATCCTTATCAGATGGATCCTGTGTGTACAGTCTTCGTAGAGGAAACACCTCTGGAACCCATGATACCATTAAACGATGCAATCCATACATGGTTTTCATCATTTTATATTTTCAATCTAGTGTATCCCGAGGAGTGCTGTGCTACACTTGAATATATCATGGATTTTAATATATGGTGTCAATAAATTTTACAACAAATGTCAAATTGTATGTTTTATACAAAAAAAACCCTCATTCATACTGAAATGTCTGTTTTAAACATTTAACTGATTATTTTTATCTATTCTTATTGATTTCAGATATATTGCTTGTGTTTCATTTTGAAAATTTATTTTTCCTTTCGAAGATTACCTATATATTTTTATAATTTAAGAAATTTATTGAGTATGCAGAAAATTTGTCATGAATTAATGGATGGAAAATCTATTGCTTTAATCTTTCTAGGTAAAAAGTCAGTTTACCATCCAGATATAAATGCGAGTATTGTTGACCTAAAAATTTTTATTTTCAGAATTATTTGTGCAATATGATATATTAAATAGGCATTTAGTGTTAATTTCACATTACCTCTTTTTTTTAGAGCATTGCGTTCGATAAATCCAAATGAAAAGGGTACGAAGGTACCCTAAAGTTTTAAGGCTTTTAAACGAGCTAAGGGATATTAACAGCCCTTGGCAATTATAATATCTCTGTTTTATATGTATATACCAACTGTTACCCGCGACTTCGTGTGCGAAGAATTTGAATTGTTACTTTTTTTTACTTCACGAATGTAAATGTTTCGTTATATGTAGAAAGGGGAAATTAAAAATTCTGATGGTTGATAATACATAATTGGATGACTAACAGGAGTGTACGGTACATGTGTCTGCTGTTACAGTTAGGTAAATTGTTTATATATGATAACACCCTTTTGTATACGTCGTTTTTTGTTTCAAGTTTTTTGTACCGATGTAGAGGTTTAGTGGGCTGGACACACGCGAACGTGCCACATATAGTTAGCAACGGGAAAAATATGGTTTTTCCAAATGTACGTCTGCCCCTTGGAGTGTCTGACCCTGCGCCAGGCAAATGCTAATTTGAAAGGGAATTGTTGCCTTTTGAACTGGGATGGTAAATCCTTCGGTATTATCGGAATGCATAGAATTTAGCACTCTCACCTCTCGCTATGCCAGTCATATTAGTAGCTAGTACGACTTTTGGTCCTAAGTGTGTAATTTGAAACCGTGTGCCATTGCCTAGTCTCGGTACATCGAGGTTACGTATGAATAGTTTTGGCACACCGAATTTTAATCTCAGCTTGTCGGAAGGTATCCCTGACAATTCTATGGGGTTGTTGAACTCTACAGGATATTATTTTACTTGTTATTCCCCATTACCATATCTACAGATAGATATTCTGTAATACATCCATCCATTTGTGAAGTATTTTTTTTTCATTTATCTTACCTAAACTTTCATTAGTCAGTATCAAGATTACCCAATCAACAACCAATCTCTATTCCTCTTATTAGCTTGTAGGGAAGGGTAAACCTTGCTTATCAGTTCCTCTGTACTGTGAGCAATTTTGAAAAATTCCCAATTTAATACACTGTTTGAATCTCTAGCAATCTCCAAATCTATTTGGCAACTGTATCAAGCGCCGCAGTTCGAATCGGTTCTTTCTTTAGTAAACAAAACGTTGAATTCCGTGGTCTTTGGCTTTATGCAATCCTTTCTTTTTAAATTGGTTAAAAAAGGTCTTACAGCATTAAAATTCGAAATGGAACTATTGTAATTACCTAAATCGTTTGGTTTAGAATTTAACCGCCTGTGATAATCCAATACCCACAATGACTTTTATTTATATTAAGATTTTTACTACTCATTGTCTATGTATATAAATGTCTGTAAATATTTGTCATATTTTTAATAAATTGTTTATTAACTTGAATTGCTTTACCTGTTATTTGAACATAATTTCACTAAATGATTTAAGATTATATTTCATAATTTAATGTTTAATTTATCTGTCGTATACAATTATAATTCCTATATCTGTTCACGGTTTATGTATGTAATTCATTATATACTGGAGAAAGAGTGAGGCATCATACCTCTTCATTCTATTACATTGCAGTGTGAATAAGATTTAAGAATTCATACATTAACTAGGTCAGTGCTATACAATTGGGTCAGTGCTATACAATTGTGATTACCTGAGCGTTTTTAAACATGTGGGCTGAACAGTGAGAACTTGTTGAGGTTAACTATGTTAAATTTAACATGTTGTGCTTTCCATTAATGGAAAAGTATATTTAACCGAAAAGAAAACACGATTTGAAGTCAAATTTTGTTTCTTTGGCTAGTGGTACAAAAACAGTTTAGCCTTAGGGAAAAGTAGTAGTCGGTCATTAACTTAATGCCTATTGCACAGTTATACATTGTCTCTGGTCTAAAATTTTCTTTATGACAGATAAAGTAACTAACTGTATACTAAAAGTTTAGTGTTCTATAATACCTGTGCATTATTACATATATTGAAACGATGTACTAAATATTTCATAAAATTTATTCAAGTTTTTAAAACATTTTGATTTTGGCTTCTGTCTTTCGAGTATAATTAATTTAATTTCTGATTATATGTACACTGGTTTTGAAGAAACCTCTACAGTACCTCCATAATGGGCTCTTCTTAATACAATCGGCTTCTAACATATGAGCAGGGGTCAGGAACCAATTTCCACTTTTTTTGGGGGTGCTAACTTCCAAATTAATGAGCATTTTTGTACGAGAAAATTTCAAAATTTGGATTCGTGGTCAGAAATTGAGGGGAAGTTTTAGGTGGTCAGCATTCAAATTTATGGTCATTTTTATGTGGTCATGAACCAATATTATAGGTCAAAATCAGAAGAAGAGATACTTCTGTTAAATCAACTTTTAAAAATTGTGAGCATTATCCAGAACATAACGAGTAATATTATTCGGAAAACTTCCAGATTTAAAAGGAGCTATTCGCAAAGCAACGAATACTTTTATACAGACAACTTACAAAATTGTAAGCAGTTGCCAGAAAATGGCAGCCACTTTTATACGGTTAAGCTTCCAAAATTACGGGCACTGACCAGGAATTAACGGGAACTTCTGTACGGTCAACTTCCAAATTTACGGTCAGTGGCCAGGAAATTACGGCCATAGGTTTACGGCCACATTCATAAAATCACGGTCAGAATGTTTTACAGGCAAAATGTATTTTAACGGGTAATGGACGGACCCTGGGCTGCCGGTCACTGCCCGTAATTTTGCGAAGAAATTTTTTACAGTGTACAGCATTTCTTCTATCTGTAAATTTGTTTGTTACGCAGTGGCCACGCAGCGTGTTGTTCAGTTTTTTTCGAATTTGGCACGAAAGGTCCTTGAAATAATAAAGACGAAGTTTTTGTAATTTTTTTCCTCTTTAAAGATGGTTGCCGTTTTAATACTTTCAATGCGTTGGCAAGTCAGTGGCGAGTTTGGTGTCATTAAAACATTTGAATCATTTTGGTAAAGGGTAGGCATGTAATTTTGTTAATACTGATAAAAGCAGACATTTAATTGTAATTTTCTTAATTTTGATAAAAGCAAACATTTAATTGTAATTTTCTTAATTTCGATAAAAGCAAACATTTAATTCTAAGTTTTTTCAACACTGTGAAAGAAAAGATTTGTGTCAATAATTGGCACAGAAAAAAAGAGAGATAAAATCACAGTTCCATGTTGATAGCTTTTCATGCTAATCTTGCTTAATCTCTTTTCTTGAGAGAATGCTGTGTCAACAATTCTAGCCAAATGGTTAGTGTTATAAAAATTTGAAGACTATCTCTCTCCACTCTCGAGAGTAAAATTTTCTACAACTTTGTTCCAGCACATTTTTTTCGTGACTTTATTAATAATTCAATGTATTTGGTTTGTAAATACAGGTAGTAAAATTTCGCATAATATAGGTGTGAAATATTGTACATTGATTGTTTTTTATGCTGTGAATACAGCTTTGTGAAATAATGCATGCATGGGAGCAAAGAAGGTATCTTCTCGAGACACAAATTATGTCCGGTGTTACTAGAAACAATATTGTCTTCAAAACGACAGACAAAATTGGATAAACCTTTAAAACCTGCGATGAAAAAGAAATCAGAATTTTTGGGGGACGTGGGGGAATGCGAGGTCTACTATTTACAGAATTACTAGTTAACTGTGGCTTAATATATTCAAAAAAATGAACGGAGACTGACTTTTTCAAACAGCCGCTGATGTTAAGGGCGTAGAACTATTTTACTCGCGTGACTCTTCTCCGATTTTCAAATTTTTTAAAATTTCTGTTCTTACCCTTTACCTCTAAAATAAGACATTAGTTATGTTTTTAGTTACCGAGATATAGTGGATCGCGTCACCAATTCATGGGAATTTTTGCCAACTTTGCGACTTAGTAGTCGCTGAATTACAATTCCGATTTTCAGTTTTTTGTAACTTCTGTTGTTACCCTTTGTCTCTAAAATAAGTCATTAGTTATGTTTTTAACATATATAGTTACCGAGATATAGAGGATCTCCCATACAACGATTTTAGTGGCGTTTTGGCGAGTGAATCAAATTCCTTCCTGAGATCCCAAAGGGAGGAACGTAGTCCTACGTTAAAGTATGATAATAAGAGAAAAGAAAAGAGGGAGGATAATTTAAATGTAGTTAGTTGGATTTTTACATATTGCTTACATACTGAGAGAGAATTTGAAACACGTGCTGTTTGTCACAGATAAATTTCAGTTCCGCCCAATTTAAATTTTTCAAGTTAAAAATTGTTATGTCAATTATTCATAACTTACCTTAAAACACTTTATGCGTCATTTTATTGTCTCTTTTTATACAGCTCAATCGAAGTAAACAGCTTAAGTCCTCTACCTAAATATTTCTTTAAACGTAGAATTTTTTTTACTAGGGGGTTACACCCCCTACTCGCTCCGCTCGTCAACCTCCAAGAATCACGTTGTGATTCTTCTGAGATCACTACGTGATCCCAGCTTGTTTCGCTCGCTCGCCGTACATTTAGGACTGTCTGCTAGTAATAGGAAATTATAATTACATTAATTACTAAAAGTAAATTTAAATTATTTGTAATAGATTAAGCTTCTAAAATTTTTTCAGCAATTACTAATAAACTAAATCATAAAATTTCTAAAATTAAAATTTCCTGGTAGCATATATATAAATATATATATATGTAAATGTTTGAAAGAAATTTGAATGCTAAAATGTATAATTATTAAATGTTTACAAATATAAATTATTTATATCAATCAGAAATCAGCCATTTAAAACTTCTTGGTACACAAAATTCAATATTTCTTCAAGTTTCATTAGCCCTAACTTTTTTCCCACGAAATTCTAAATTTCCACTCTTCTCAATGAATTGTTGCTGAAAACAGCTTCGCCACTTGTATACACACTCACAGCAATAATTATTTAGCCAAGAAAGTTATAACTTTTATCTCTGGGTAGTTATTTATACGTTAAAACCTCAGAAAATTTGAGTTACGAAAGATTATTTAACACATTTCAGAAACTTTTAGCTTAAAAAGCACAGTTTAACGCGACAAATGGCTTTAAACATGTTCAGATTCACTATTCAAAATTATAAACCATATTAAATATTTACTTTTACCTTTTTAAAATTAACAAAAAGGCCTTTTTTCGAAATTTTTAAAAATTTCTAAAATTCTTGCTTTTCACAAAAAAAATTTTAACATGCACTTTTTTCACTGAAATGTTGATCAGATAAGCTTCCCCACATATATAAAAAACAGACATGTGCTCAAGTCCCACAACTATGTTCCTGTAGCTCGGCAACTTCTCTCCGTTCACAAAATCGCTTGATTCTATTTTGTTCATTCCGATAGGATCGTATTATGAAAGATTCCTCATTAGTTTCATTAGACCTATCTTGACGGTTTAAATTTATAATTGAAACTGCCCAAGTTAAACTCATTTTAAAAATTTTGCTGCCCGAGATCAAATCAATCGCGGATTCGAATGTAAACAATCTAAACTCGCGAGTTATTGCCAAACGGCGATTAAGAAATTCGACCCTTTTTTGTCGCCACGTAATAGAATTATATATATAGATTTTAGTAAACTAATCTCGATTTAATAACTCATTAATTTGTTTCAAATTTATCATTTAATAAACGGGAGAAACTCAAATATGATTTATTCTTAATTGCTTATGATATACTATTTTTTTTAACAATTAACTTTTTAAAAATTAATTATGAAAAAATAATCTAGCTGTACCCAATTACAGATTATAATATTCTAATGTGAATGTCGGTCCGAATTTACCTTCTTTGTGAAGCTGACTTTCATTTTTGTACCGACCGACGTTTCATACATTTCAAAATACATTATGAAAGTGAAATTTCTGATTAAATCGAAACCACTGAACTGAAATAGACTGTGAAAGTTACACAGAAATTAAAGTTCTAAAAGCAAAATCTTTCATCATATGATTTTTCATAGATTATTATGAGAGCTTGTTCTACCATTAGGTGAACCTAGATGACCGTCTAAAGGTGCCATATCACTGGGGCGCTTGTCCGTGAGACGAAGCGGCTTTCAATCTTCGGACTACTGTGTTCTTTAAATTTTTACCCGTTTTATGTGTCAATTGAAATAATGTCTTATCAACTTAAAAAAATATCAATAGCTTTTCCTATTAGGTCATCTATTCAAATTTGTTTATATTTGGCTTTGTTATGTTAAGATACGCATCTCAATATGCATGGTAATTTATATTGCATTAATTTTTCTTTGCCTAGTAGTACCAATTGCCCTCGCCTGATCCTGATTATTACTAAGATTATTGCTAGTCCGATATTTAAATAGTTAAAACACATCCCCAGTAGCACACAAATATTGTACAATATTTTGGGAAATATTGAACAATATTGTGAATACTGTTACAAACATGGAAAGTCGCTTCCCAGCAATGCAAGTCTTATGGTTGGGAAGAGAGTTTTACAAGGTTAAGCATGGAGTGACCTCAGCTACTGTTATGGCACCCCTGACCTTGGCGACAAACTTGGCGACTATTTTGGCGATTTGGCGATAAATTTGGCGACCTTGGCGACAAATAGATGATTCCCAAAAATGCAACCCTTTTATCGATATTTCTACTAGGAAAGGGAATACACGAGAAAACACCATGTGACGTCACGGCCTGTCGGACAGAATATTTAAGGACGGCGCCTAGCGGTTCTATTCTGGTACCCCCGGTTAGGTTGGGAGACGTCACTTTTCCCGTTGTTAACGTGTGGAAAAAGTGACGTCTCCCAACCTAACCGGGGGAACCAGAATAGACCCCAAAATCAGAGGAGTTTCTTGATCGACTGGTTGATAGCCTTGAACCTCTATCCGCTGTGCGAGCTAATTAGCTGGTGAGCTGAGCTGTTATTGTCGTTACTAGTTATTTGCTGACTGTTTGTGTTGTTAAATATCAAAGTGCTGAACTGTCATTACCTGTGAATTGTTGTCTATTTACATTTGTAATCTGTGCAAGAATTATTGTTTCCTGTACCTTTGCTACGTGTTTTCCAGCATATTTGTAAATAAACCTTCATTCTCCATTATCCTGCGTGTTGGACTGTTTACACCAAGCACCCACAGGAAGACCTTTTGCAACACTGGTGCCAGAAGCGGGATAGTGTGTATGGTGAATACGAGATCTCAGACGAAGATGGCTGATAACGTTGATCTACTTGCTCTCTTAGCCGAGATGAAGAAATCTATGGAGAAATGTCAGGAAGAAATGAAGGAGGGACAGGAAGAAATGAAGAATCAAATCCAAGGTGTAAAAGGAAAGATTGAGGAAGTAAGGAATGAAGTTCAGAGGAAGATCGAGGAAGTAGAGGTTAAAGTTCAAAGGAAAGAAAGTTCTGAGGAAGTGGAAGACAAAGTACAAGTAAAGATGGAGGAAGTCGAAGAAAAAGTTCAAGAGAGGATCGGCGACCTAGAGAAGAGGCTCAGTGAACTCGAGGACAGACCAATCAATTTCCCGGCAAATCCAGACCTCACGTATTCCAGACCAAAGGTAAAATCCCTGAAATTCGACGGACAAACGTCTTGGACTGTTTTCAAAACTCAGTTTGACGTTGTGAGTTCAACGAACGGATGGAATAATTTCGTGAAAGCCAGTCAACTTGTGACCTCTCTCCGGGGATCAGCGGCGGAGGTTCTTCAAGGAATACCTTCTGAGAAGTTGACGGACCTTACGACCATCGAGAATGCTCTAGAAGCCAGAGATAGTCACCTTACCCAATTTTATAGGACTGAATTGAAGACGAGACGGCAGAAGCCAAGGGAAAGCTTGCAGGTATTAGCCGCCGATGTGGAGCTATTAATGAGCCTGGCCTGCGCCGAATGCCCTCAGGATGTCCGAGACAGCCTAGCAGCCCAGTACTTTGTCGACGCTATCAGAGATGAAGATACTAAGCATGCAACAAGGTTGATGGACGCCAAAGACTTGAAATCAGCTTTGGCATATAGCATGAAGTATGAGGCTGCGAAAGCTGTTTCCAAAATATCCCGAAATGCAAGATCGACTGAGATAGAAGTAAGTACTGGGAAGGAAAAAGACGAAAAATTCGACTGTTTACTGAAAACTTTGGAAAAATTATTAAACAGTCATGTTGCTGGGAAGAAGAACACTCCTCGACGAAATCCGAACGTGACTTGCTGGAAGTGTAACAAAAAGGGGAACGTACAGAGGGACTGCCAGACAGTTTCTTCCAACCAGAAAAACTAATGTACGGCCGTATTGCGGGGCGAAGGCTGCCTTTTCTCTATAAAGCCCCCGAAGAAGGACTAAAAGTTTTCGCGCTTTGCGGAGGAAGAAATGGACTCTACTTGGAAGAATCTATTTGCGGTATCCCTTGTTTGATGTTTGTGGACACTGGTGCCAATGTCACTCTCGTAAGAACAGACTTGGCCCAGAAATTGAAGGAGAATTTTATTTACACGGCTCCTAACATTTCTTTAAATACCGCTACTGGTGAAAAGGCGGATATGCACGGGAAACTGGATGCAGCAATTGAATGCGGATGCAGAAAATTCCAACACAGAATCTACGTAGCTGACATCACCGATCCCTTTATTCTCTGCCTGGATTTTCTACAAAAATTTAACTTCACGGTAGACCTGGAAAAGAACGAGATTCGGACAGGAGGAGAGGAAATTCCTTCGTTTTCAGCCAGTGCAGAGCATTCAAAGTTATGCTCTGTATTGGCTAAAGAGAAAAACATTATACCAGCAAGATCGGAATGTCTTATCCAGGGAGTCCCAGAGGTTTCTGGAAAATGCAGATACGCTGTAACGGATTTTCCTATCCAAGTTTCCCAGAAAGGTGTCCTTGTGGCGGCCACACTCGTTGATTTAAAAAGAGAAGCCATCCCCGTTCGAGTTCTGAATCTCGACAATAAACCCAAGACCGTTGACAAAGAAGCTGTTATTGCGACGTGTGAGCCAGTGGTGGATATCGTTGCTCGTAATCAAGAATTTTCCGAATCACTACGTCTCCCGTCAATCTTGGAGAATCTTGAAGGGCTTAATGACGAACAGCAAACAGCAGTGAAGGAATTGCTTCAAGAATTTCAGAACTTGTTTTCTACTAGTGACTCTGATGTCGGCCGCTGCAATATGACTCAACACAGAATTAATACAGGTAATCATCCACCAATCAATCTATATCCAAGACGTTTGCCTCTTGCAAAGAAAGAGGAAGCGGAGCACCTAGTTAAAGAGATGGTAGATAACGGAATAATAGAAGAATCGTCAGTACCTTGGGCCTCGCCTATCGTGCTTGTTAAGAAGAAAGATGGATCGACACGTTTCTGTGTTGACTACAGGAAGTTAAACGAGATTACGATAAAGGATAGTTATCCTCTACCCCGGATAGACGACACCCTGGATGCTTTGAACGGAAACCAATGGTTCTCGACAATAGACTTGAAAATTGGATACTGGCAAGTCAAGATACAACCTGAAGATAACGAAAAGACAGCCTTCACTACCGGACAAGGACTCTGGCAATTTAAGGTAATGCCTTTCGGGCTTTGTAACGTCCCTGCCACATTCGAAAGATAATGGAGACAGTATTGCGTGGACTTACGTCTGAAGCCTGCTTAGTTTATCTTGGTGACATTATTATAGTAGAACAAACATTTCAAGAACATCTTAATAATATTCGTAAAGTATTCCAGAGACTGCAAGAAGCTAACCTCAAGCTAAGTCCAAAGAAATGCAGATTCTTCCGAAAGGAAGTTTCTTATCTTGGACTCATAATTTCAGCAGACGGAGTTAAAACCGACCCAGAAAAGACTAAGGCAGTAGTTGATTGGCCTCGTCCGGAGGCAGTGCACGATCTACGAAGTTTCCCTGGACTTTGCACCTATTACCGTCGTTTTGTAAGGAATTTCTCTGCAATAGCAAGACCCCTACATAAACTAACTGAATCTAGATCAAAGTTAATTGGATCGAAGAATGCGAGAAATCTTTCAATAGCATAAAGCAGGCTTTGATAACTTCCCCAGTCTTCACCTATCCCAGGAATGACAAGGAATTTATCTTGGATACGGATGCTAGCAATAAAGGAAAAGGAGCCGTGCTTTCTCAGAAGATTGGAAATGAAGAGTGTGTCATCGCTTACTTCAGCAAGAGCTTGGGTAAGCCAGAAAGAAATTATTGAGTCACGCGTAAAGAATTACTAGACATTCTGAAATCTGTAGAGCATTTCCATCACTACCTCTACGGATGAAAATTTCTTCTCCGGACTGATCATGCTTCCCTCAGATGGCTTTTGAATTTTAGGGATCCTGAAGGCCAGATAGCTCGCTGGATCCAAAGACTGCAAGAATATGAGTTCGAAATCCAGCATCGCAAGGGAACCTCCCACGGAAATGCAGATGCGCTCTCTCGAAGACTCTGTAAAGAGAGTTACAAACATTGCACGAATGCAGAGAAAAAGTTCGGAATGGAAACAGACATTTCCGTGAGAATTTTAACAACTGAGGATGCCTGGTCTTCAAGTGAGGTCCAAAAGGCACAGCTAGAAGATCCTGCTATTAGGCCAATTCTGGAGAAGAAACTAAATTCGGAAGATCGACCATCTTGGCAAGAAATCGCTCCGGAAAGCCCTGCAGCAAAACGATATTGAGCTCTTTGGGACTACTTACACCTTAAGGATAGTGTTTAATATCGTAAGTGGGAGAGTGATGATGGAAGCTTTTGTCGTTGGCTAATTCTCCCGAAAAGCAGAATTCAAGAAGTTCTGCGAGAGACTCTTGACAGCGCAATTGGAGGCCATTTTGGAGTTATGAAAACTTTGAGCAAAATTCGAGAGCGATTCTAGCGGGATCGACTTCTCACCGACGTCGAAAAATGGTGCAGAGAATGCCACGCTTGCGGACCCCAAAAAGGACCCAAAACAAGAACTAAAGGCCGTTTACAGCGCTATAATGTGGGCGCACCTTTCGAAAGAATGGCTTTAGATATTTTAGGACCTCTTCCCGTAACGACAAAGAGCAATCGGTATGTACTGGTATTGATGGACTACTTTACCTAACGACCAGAAGCAATCCCCATTCCAGATCAGGAAGCCTCGACTGTGGGTGAAGAACTTGTTCGAGCATGGATTTCGCGTTATGGAGTACCTATGATATTACATTCGGATCAAGGTACAAATTTTAATTCCGCTCTCTTTACTGAGCTCTGAAAACTTTTAGGAATTCTGAAGACTCGAACGACGGCGTTACATCCTGAGTCCGATGGCATGGTCGAGAGGTTTAATCGAACGATTTTAAACCATCTATCTTTATTTGTATCGAAGAATCAGACTGACTGGGATACACATTTACCACTCTTTCTCTTGGCCTATAGGAGCGCAGACCATGAAGTGACCGGATTCACTCCAGCAGATATGATTTTTGGTCGAACTTCTATTGCCATGTGGTATCCTATTTGTATGACCGAGTGATACGCCTTCCTCGCCGAATGAATACCTGAATAATTTAGAGGCACGTTTGGAAAACGTACATGCGTTCGCCAGAGAGCGAATTAAATTGGCCAGTGAACGAATGAAGACTCGCTAAGATTCCGGAGCAACAGGACATTATTTTAAGGAAGGAGACCAAGTCTGGATGTATAACCCGAAGCGACGGAGCTGACTGAGCCCAAAATTACAGCGGAACTGGGAAGGACCTTATACTATCGTCAAGAAACTGAACGATGTTATCTACAGAGTTCAGAGGCCGCCCAACGCCAAGCCAAAAATAATTCACATCAGTCGGCTAACCCTCTCCCGGGCTACTGATTGCAGCTCGATGTAATGAGACTGCCGGGACGTCAGTCTTTGAAGAGGGGAGCAGTGTTACAAACATGGGAAGTCGCTTCCCATCAATGCAAGTCTTATGGTTGGGAAAAGAGTTTTGACAAGGTTAAGCATGGAGTGACCTCAGCGACTGTTATAGCACCCCTGACCTTGGCGACAAACTTGGCGACCATTTTGGCAATTTGGCGACCTTGGAGACAAATAGATGATTCCCGAAAATGCAACCCTTTTATCGATATTTCTACTAGGAAAGTGAATACACGAGAAAACACCATGTGACGTCACGGCCTGTCGGACAGAATATTTAAGGACAACGCCTAGATCAGAGGAGCGTCGTGATCGGCTGTTTGATAGCCTTGAAGCGCGAACGACTTTGGAGTTCTATCTGCTGTGCGAGCTAATCAGCTGGTGAACTGAGCTGTTATTGTCGTTACTAGTTATTTGCTGGCTGTTTGTGTTGTTAAATATCAAAGTGCTGAACTGTGATTACCTGTGAATTGCTGTCTATTTACATTGGTAATCTGAGCAAGAACTATTGTTTCCTGTACCTGTGCTACGGGTTTTCCTGCATATTTGTAAATAAACTTTCATTCTCCATTATCCTTCGCGTTGGATTGTTTACACCACACACCCACAGGAAGACCTTTCGCAACAGTACAGATGAATACCGAACACCGGATAACAATACTGTATAATATTGAACAATATTAATGAAGGCTCGAAATTTTTTTAAAGTATTTTGAACGTAAAATTTTGTTGTAAAAATATTAGTTACATCTTAATAATTCATTTTATTTGAGATTTGCTTTCGAAAAAATCACTGGAACAGTTTCTTGTTAAGAAGCCGAATACTGTATAATATTGTACAATATTGTGTTGACAATATTGCAAATCTACATTGAACAACGTTGAACAATATTCATAACTATATTCGACCTCTCTCTCATGCCCTTGAGTCATGCCCTGTACATACGCTTGCGTCATTTTATCTATGGGGATCTGAAGTGAGTTATTGCGCATGCGTTTCGCTTATCATTGGGCGGAAATCCACATTGAACAGATTAACAAAAACAAAGCCATGAAACTGTAGTTTGTATAATTTAGGATTTATTTTTTGAGCTAAGGTATTATTGCTTACTAAGTTTCATCTTCGATTTCTACATTCAGATAAAAGGTATTTAAATATATTTGTATAGTCAAGTGAAAAATATTACTGTCTATCATAATATAGTATTTATTAAATTCAAAATGTTATATTGCCTGTTAAATTTTGTTATCTAATCATAGACGAGTGATTTATTCAGACCTTAGTTTCATGTTGATTCTGTAAAACTCTACTTAAATAGGAAGCATATATCCTTTTTATAAATATGATAAATTTAATGAAACAGTGGGGATTTAAATAGTACAAATAAATGCATACATTTTCTAAAATTAAATTTATAAACTTGTATAAAACACAAAGAATTAGAAAAAAGTTACCTAATGAATATTAGGTATAATGAATATTAGGTATAGCTTTTAGGGGACACGGGATATAATGGACCACTTTTGTAAATTTTGAATGTTTGCTCTCAAAGTACTGATTTTTTGTGTTTGAAGATATGCCTCCATGTTATCTATTAAGATTTATATTACACTGAAATTTTTAAGTGACAATTTAAAGTGAACCATTCCCAAGGCTGGGATTTTATGAACCACCAGTAAAGTTTTAAAAATATATTAATCCATTACATTTTTTAATAGCATAAAGCATAGAATGAAACATATTTGCTTATTTATGGCATCAGTGTATGCATTTAATGCAAGATTAATGAATATTCAACTTGGTAAATTACACAACGAAAGATTTTTATATCACTGAAATTCCCAATTTTTCTTGTGAAAATGTAGGTTCTGGATAACTCATTACAATCTTTGTATGAACACTTACTAAGGATCCATCTACAATATAAGGGGGGGGGGGGAACATGTTTTGGTTAGGTTTTCGAATATAACTTTTTTTTCTCTGTTATTAAACTGATAAAATGGACCATTGTCTTTTTTGTTATAAATTTGACTAAAATGTAATTCTCAACTTTTATTTCACTACTAAAATTAGTATCATACTATAAAATGATTCCCTCTTCATTGTATTCTGTATCAGTTATAAACAGAACCTAATGTTACCGTTGAAGACTTAAGTTAAACATATCCTTTGTAATAACAGAACTAGGCTAAATTAATATGTAATGATAAAATAATAATTTAATACTTTACATCAATGTTCTTATCATCAAATGTTCTTATGTAACAATACTGCCTATTTTTTAATTAATTTTATTTCATTCAATACTTAATTTATGTACAATATCCACAAATACAAACTAATAGGTATATTATTTTTAAAAAAAATCATACTATTTCATTTAATTTTATCTTCATATAGCTGTACTTTTTTTGAAGTTTAAAAATTGACTGAATGTTTATAAAATGAAAATAAAAAAAAAATCTCAAGTGAATAAATCAGGTGGAAACTGATTATGTCTCATGGAATAGAGCAAAAAAATTATAACTATGTAATTTGTAATTGTGAGTAATGATTTAATTTGCAAGTGTGTGTTTTAAATTAGATAAAAATGGATAAAAAATATTTTTCATTGTCTTATTTTCTTTATTAAATTCTTCCTTATTATTTTTCAAATTTTAAATTTGCATATAAAAGGACAGAACATTTTTATATTTAAAAACTTGCTTCTAATGATTTTTCCAAACTAATTATGAGTTGCAAATTGCACATCATGTAGCGTTATAATTTAAAACATGGTTGATGCTTTAACTGATATATGATGGTAAACAATATTTATATCATTGTATTGTAAATATTGACAGGAATAGTCTTTAGTTTTCTTTTGAATGTTTTTTTATATACTCTAATGAAACACACCTTAAAAATGGCTCACAATAAAATCTACATTTTGTGGTTACTAAAAAACCATTCACTTGCTAACAAATTAATCTATCCTATTAAAATTCGAAGGTAAACAAACGTATGTATGTATGTATGTATGTCCTTCTATCTTCTCAAGAACCGCCGAACGGAGAAAAGCGCGGAAAGTACCAAAAGATGGGGAATAATTCAAGGAATCCATTTCGGCCATTTAAATATCGAAATTTTAATTAGTGAAAAAGATATTAATCAAAAACTAATGTACAACAATACTTTTCATTGTTTCGGATACTTTATAACAATACTTTTCATTGTTACAGTGCAATTCAAAATTTATTTTATTGTTGAAGTCGTTTACTTTAAAGAACATTGTTACAACAACAATAAAAAAGTGACGCTGACAGAAATAAAAAAATGTATTGTTGAAAGTGTATAAATTCTTTTTTTTATCCCGTGATATAACGTCCAACAAAATCATTTTAACGAAATTAAAAGGGGTGATTTGTTTCTGTAAAGTTATGTGCCGAAAGATATAGATTAGTTATGTTAGTGATTTTAATTACTATTCATTGATTTGATAAAGTTTAAATATTTGTGGAAGCTTCTATTTTAAGCTGATATTTGGAAGTTACTATTTTTGCTTTGTTCAATTCTCGCTTTTTCCGATGTCTAAAAGAAAAAGAGGAATTACAGGGGATGCCGCCAGTAGTCGGGAGGCAATTAGAAAACGTGAAAGGAGAGTTGTTGAAACTGAAGAAGAAAGAAGCCGCCGACTGTCAACTATGGCACAACGTGGCCAGGACAGAAGAGCCGAAGAAACAGAAGAACAAAGAAATAGCCGATTGGCAAACATGGCACAACGTGGCCAGGAGACAAGAGCCGAAGAAACAGACGAGCAAAGAAATAGTCGATTGTCAGCCATGCTACAACATGCAAGAGAACGCCGTCTAAATGTTATTGAAGGACAAAATCACCATCAGATACAAACTTTTTATGCAGCTAGAACTGTTCTTTACCCTATTATTGAAGAACAAAACTGTGGAGAAATGGACAATCTCTGTCTGAAATGCGGAGGGTTGTATTTCCGGGATGAAAAGAATACAAGAGGAATTTACACTCATTGTTGTCATAATGGAAATTTAATAGAGCAAGCTTCAGTTTATCCAGTGGAAATGAAAGGATTGATGGATGGCTCCGATGAATTATCAGTGAATTTCAAAAATAACATAAGGTCGTACCAGTGCTTCAATGGGTGCACAGATTGTACCGTCTACAGGGAGAGGAGCGTATTGCTTCAGAATTCATGGCCAAATTTATCACAGGACCTCTCATCTACACCCAGCTAAAGCAGGAGAGGAAAACATTAATACAACACACTTCAACAATATTATAACACACATTAGGCATGTGTCACGTGACCTCAGCTGTTATTCGATTTATCCCGTGCAACGCCGGGTCATACAGCTAGTATTTATTAATGTCAATTGTGACTTGTAACAATGAAGATCAAACATAAATCCAACATAAGATCCAAAAATATGAGTTAGTTTTGAAATTTGTAAATACAATACTTCAATTACACTTAAAATATGTAGATGACATGATTGAATAGTGAATTCACTCTCTAAAATTAAAACAATTTGCTAATCCTTACATAATGTCTAACTATTAAAAGCATATGGAATACAGAACTGATGGTCCATTGTATTGGAATTTAGGTGATCCATTGTTCCCCATGTATAACTTTGACAACAAATATATAAAAGAATTGTCATATTCAGTTATTTTAGCTGCATTAAATATAATAATATATTATCTTAACTTTTTAATATGTAGAGTAATGTTTTCCAAAATATAATTCTTTAATCGAGAAAAGAAAGAATGCTTCACTGAAAATATTCACCTTTAGTTATTGTAAAACACCAATCAAAAATAGTATGGCTTAATTGTCAGTAGGCACATGGGTTGAAAATTTTCTTTCAGCACTACAGGATTGTCAAAATAAACATTCAAAAACAAAAATAATAGAGTGTGGTCCATGGCACCCCTAGGTCCACTGCATCCCAGTCTCCTCTCTATACAGTAATATATCAGATATATAGGAATTTCTCAAACTAAAAATCCCTCATCTAAAGCAAAGAGCATTTACTTCCCCTTTTACATTTTTAATTTAAATTTTTAAATTGTGTAGTAGTAAAGATCCATTTACTTGTATGTTGTTTGTATTACTGCTCTTCAAATTAAAAAAAAACCAGATAATTTTATTGAATTAATATAAAGAGATTAATTGCTGTTTTCAGTATCTTTGATTTGTGCCAGTCATGTCCTCCAGAGAGAAATACAGTGCTTGCTATGCTTCACTGTATACCTATAAAGCATGCATAGTTATGTTCAGTATAATGCTTAAGTTGAAGACGCCTATTTGCCTTAGATTCTTATTCTTTGTAAATTAATAAAAGTTTGCATATTCTGGATGTTTGGACTTTTATGGATTTTTTGAATTTTACATTTTTGTGCAAGTATTTATGCCTGTATCTTCCTATTTGTGTTTTGCTATACAAATATGCTGAATATTCGTTAGTCTAATTTTAGTTAACAGAGTTTTGTTTTGGTTGGTGAGGCATTCATCATGTTCACTTAGTAAAATTGTATTATTTGAATTCCAGAATGGACCATTTGGGTCTTCCTCTTTATTGTATTTATTGTATTTTTTTCTATTAAAGAACATAACCTTAAAAATTTAAGAACCACCATATATGGAAAAAAAATGCGAACAGAACATTGTTTCATTTCAGGCTCATTAACATTTATGGGGTTTCATTAAGGAGAAAAAAGTTATCTGCCAAAGAGCTGCTGTGCAATACAGTCGCCTGGGTCAAAAAGTGCTGTTGAAGAATTTGATAATGTAATTCTTTGGTAGGTTTTTTTTCGCTTCTACAATAAGGATGTGTTGTCTAAAATTTATTAAATATAGTTGCAATATGGCCAGCAATAAAAGATTAATTCTTAAGCAATTTGTGACAATATTTTTTATTTCAATCCATGGTCCAATTAAACATTGCCATGCATGGGTGGTTTGTTTTTCTAATTTGATGGCCTTGTTTTTATCAAATTTATTAATAACAATGTTTTACAATTATTTATTTGCAAACATTATAATATTTCTAATGCAAGAAAAAAGGAGTAATTATTTTCATTTCAGAAATATACAATTTTAATCTTATTGTAGCTGTGCTTTAGAAATTTAAGTCATGAACATCAAAAGCATCATGATAATGAAACAGCTTATCAGAGTGAAGATGCCATGATGCTCACTAATTCTGTTTCAGTTAATTACTTTATTTGTTCCTTTCATATATGCTGGAATTTCAATATCCTATTTTAAATACATATACAGTGAAAAATGTATTAATGGTAACAAATAACATGAGTAGGTTTCCAATACACAGAATTTTCATTTCCCCATTTCTATTTGAAAAACACTTGAAAGAAAAGTTGAAGAAATTCAGTTGGGGCTAGTAATTCAAATGGGAGTTAGTGCTTGGTTAATAACTGAGACAAACTAAGAGACTTTAAATCATTCTTTTAGCAAAGCCTCTAGAAATGAATATGGAAAATCAAATCAAATATAATGCATGAGTCAAAAATAAAGAGTTGTCCTAATTTCCAGGATTTTTGAACTCATGTTTTTTTCTTCTGTTACACAGCTGTTGCAGCTTTAAAGTTCACTGAAGATAGGAAAGAGGAACTGGCAGAAAAGTTTTGTCATGTTTTGGACTCGGCTTTGACTAGAAAGGATCCAGAGCCCCAAAAAATTGAATTAAATGTAACTTTCATTTTGTACTGTTGAATAATAAAATTAATTTTATATCTATATATGTTTTTAGCAATTATTGCTTACCTATTTTTTTAGTTTTTCTTTTTGTGTTAGCATAGCTTTAAATGTAAAAATTTATAATTTTTTAACAATATTTATTGATCTTAAGTTGACTTTTTAAAAAGAATATTTAAAATCCAATTATTTTCTCCTCAGCATAAATACATTTTTAAAGGTGTTGCACTCTGTTCAACTACACATTCTTTTATATGGTTTGGCCATATTGGTTTGTTGTTTTGTGAATTAAAACTTCTATTTTCTTGGAAGCTTCATTTTTAGGATAAATTTTCACCCATTTTTTCTGGCGAAACTTTTAGTTTTTAACTTCAGAACCAAATTCGAATTCAATGTTAAAATTAGAAATTTAGACTATGATTATGAATTTTTAAAACTGGAATTTCTGAAATGCATTTAATACAGTTGAGCACTTATCTATGGAAATTAATCATGGTCTAAACTATTTTTTAAATTTTCTAAAATAATTAATGCAATAGTGTACTTTTAAGTTCAATTTTTAAAGTGTCTGAAGTGCTAAAATATTTTATCCACTTAAATGGAATTGAACTATTCATACAATTTTAAAAAATTCATAAAAAACAAGTTATAATTTCTCTTCGATTCGCAGACAGTCAACTATATTTTTAAAAAATTAGAGGAAATTTTTACTTAACTTATATTCTGCAATGAACTTAAAGTAGGGTAGATGCTCAACTTTTGGCCACATTGGATCTGTTTTTTCAATAATTAACCAGTAATTTCAAATTAACCAATAAGAAGCAGTCCAACACTTTAAACAATCCTTATTTTACTATTTTCAACCCGATTGGTTCATTTTTCTCAAACATGTGACTTGTAAAAAAATTAAATGCGTGATCATGTATTGTGTGCTCATAGCTGTTAAGGTTTTTGTTAAGGAACAAGGTTCTGCAGTTTTTCATCATGAGGCTCTCAGAATTAAATGATTAATCTAAAACTGATTACCCTTAGGGTTTATGAGGTAAGCTTTCTTTGTTATTCTGATTTCATATCAAAATTAATTATTTTTAAGATTAAATGGGTGGTGGCCAAAATTGGTACTTTAAAATTACTATGTGTGCCAATTTTGGCCATGACAGGTGGCCAAAAATGAAACACTACATGCTCCAGTTTTGGCCACATAACTTCATTATTGCGTTTTCAGCCATTACATAAAGTTAAGAATATCTGGATGAAATAAAATGAACTAATTTAGTTTTGTTTCTAAAATAAAAAGTGACTGATGTAATTTTGTTTCTAAATTAAAAGCAACTGATTTAGTTTTGTTTCTAAAATAAAAGCAACTGATTTAATTTTGTTTTCATTTTACACAGTGATGGCTCCAATTAAAAATAAGAAGGCAGGTAGCATTTCCATAAAAAGATTTTGCTACTCACCATCTAAAGTTGCTAATGCAGTTAAGACCATTCAAAATGAAATGTCAAAAACATCTCCATTTTGAATATTTACCTCACATTTATGTTAGAAAATATCAACTTGAGGAACCTGACTCGAGTGATGAGGAATATTCTTTTATGTGCATGGATTGCTCTAATTTTAAAAATGATTCTGATAAATTTGATTAATGTTGCAATTAAAAATTATAAAAATACATATTTATGATA
Organism: Araneus ventricosus; assembly: GCA_013235015.1. Classification (NCBI taxonomy): domain Eukaryota; kingdom Metazoa; phylum Arthropoda; class Arachnida; order Araneae; family Araneidae; genus Araneus; species Araneus ventricosus. The sequence goes on from BGPR01004727.1 coordinate 78,352, forward strand.
TTGTTAGTGAGTATAATAATGCAAATTCTTGATTTGTAAGATTTTTTTTTTAAATTATGCTTTAAGTATTTGCAATGTAAGTTTATCCCTCTCAACATTTTTTGTTTCTTATGCTATAAAAAAGTTATTTAAGTATATACAGTTTGTATTTTATCAACCAAATTAAATTGTTTTCAACATTTCTGTCTTTTTCTTTAAAACAGAAATTTGCAGCTAAATTCAGCTTAGGTAAATTTTATTACATATCTTTATAATTTCATCAAAAAAATCCCATTTAAAATAACAGAAAATAATGTATTAAAATACATATTACATAAAAATTATTTATTTTTGCTTAAAATTCATTAAAATGTCTGTTAAAAATATAATATTACTGTGGCCAAAACTGGTGCAAATTGGGTCAATTTATTTTAAAATTCATAACTCAAAATCTAAATTATTCTTCAGAAAGCCAATAAAATTTGCTAAAGAATAGTATAAGTATGATTTCAATATGCTTTAAACAGCCATCCACTATGAAATTTCCATTTCAAATTTTCTCTTAATGTGGTCAAAACTGGAGCATCTACCCTATTACCCAATACATACTTAATTAGGGTTTGCAGTTTCTCTGTAAATTTTAAGATTGGTGCAGTTTTTGGTAGATCTTTTTAAAAAATGATTTAAAGGCCTGAAGCAATGATAAAGAGAGTAAAATACAATAATCATTAAACGAAGCTTGGATCAAATGAACATTTTCTTATTTGAGTATATTTCTAAAATAATTTGCAATTCTATGTCACTACCTATATGATCACACTCGAAGAACAATTTGGAGTTGTACTACTTTTGTGTGATGTTTCAGATTTTAGGAATTCTGCAGTAGAATAATTTGAAAGGTAGGTAAACAAGTTTAACCAAAAGAAAATTTTGTGTAGGAAATAATATTTTTTTTAGCATAGTGGTATAGTGGTAGCAACAGAAGGTAAAAAAAAGTATGAATTAAATACAAATAGAATTGGGAAAATGCGTGAATCAATATTGGGAACTACGTTGTACAATATTGGGAACTACGTTGCACAATATTGGGAACTACGTTGTACAATATTGGGAACTACGTTGTACAATATTGGGAACTACGTTGTTCAATATTGGGAACTACGTTGTTCAATATTGGGAACTACGCTGTATAATATCGGGAAACTACGTTGTACAACTTTGAGAACTACGTTGTACAATATTGTAACCCAATATTGAGCAATATGGGAAAAGTCTTACATTTTACTTTGTCACAATACTGTAAATCAATATTGTACAATATTGATTTTTGCAATTTTACAATATTGAGCAATACAGTGTGCTACTTGGGATAATATCGAAAAAAAGGAATTTCTACTTAACAAAAATAAATTAAGCTGGTCTCTACTTTCTCCCAAGCGATCGCATAGCAGAGTTAATTTTCTTGAAAAAGGAGTCTCCTTATATTCTCGCAAATGCAAAATTTAGCAAAACTCTATTTCTTCACATCACACCTGTAAAAGTTATTAATAAGATAACAAAATATGAATATGCATTGCATAGTGAAAAAATTTAAAATGTAAAGTTTAGTATTAAGTATTACATTTTTCATGATTTTTCTACTAAATAAAATATTAAATTAAAAATGTACTTTCCTTGCTTTCTTACTTGCAAGTTCGTCAATAATGCCTTCTAAGTTCATTTCTTTTGACAAATCTTTCTCTCTTGCAATTAAACACAAGTTATTCCATCTCTGTCGGCACATCGATGATTTCAAGTAAGATTAAATTATTTTTAGTTTAAAGAAACGTCTTTCACCTGTTGCAATTGTGACTGGCAGATTTAATTAAATTAACAATAATATTACAGAAAAGTTAGAAAATGATGAAATTAAATTATTTCCTTCAATAGATTTCAAATTTTTAAAGGACCCTAATATTATCATAAATGATTTTGTACATCATTAAATCACTATTCAGGGTGATTCAAAACTGGAGGAACAATCTTCTAGGAGGTGTGTGATACACTTAGACGACTCGAAATCACAAAGCAATGCAGGGTCGGAAATGCAATCCTATAGAGATGGGGTGGGGGTGGGAGTTAGGGGCTGTCGCAGGAAAACCGTCGACAGCTACCTCAGAGGTGTTAGGATGAAAAATAGGAATTCATCGTGATCGCAAATTGTCATTTAAAGACCATAAATGTAATATAAGTCATAACTTTCCTGATAATGAAGTTACCCTACGTTTTCTGGCTACGTGCCTGGATCTTACCATCTACAGTTTTGCACGTTTGAGAGCTTTTCATTATTGGCTTGTCATTACTGCTTCTTTGTTTATCCTCC
>BGPR01004727.1:85692-102708 GCA_013235015.1 Araneus ventricosus
TTATCCTTTGGCACCTATCAATAATTAACATCCTAAGAACCAACATTTTGGTGCCGTTTGACAAAACAAAAATGTATTGCAATAAATTATAGATGGAGAATTTTTGTTGTGTAAGAAATTTAATTTTTACTGCCAACCAATTTAAATTTAACATTGATGCACATGACAGAGTATTAAAAATTTTATATTTTTCTCATTGCTCCACTGTCCTCAGATTGAAAATGATTTAATAGTATTATTGAGTATATTTTTTGCATTTTCAGTGTTTTTGCATGACATAATTTTCTTGTATTTTGAGTTGAGAAAATTGAAAATTTAAGTATTTTTATATATGATATATATATATATATATTTCATAACTGTCAGTAAATATAGTTAAAGTATCATGGCGAACAGCCTAATTTCTTCTCTCACACCTTTTAAAGGTGGGGACAATTTCGATTTTTTCATAAAACAGTTTAACGATATTGCTCGCTTAAAAAATTGGGGTGAGGCCAAAAAAATCTTAGTTCTGAAACTAAACCTTCAAGAGGAAGCATTAAAATTTCTAGTGAGCACTCCCATAATTGAGGAAATAGATAACTTTGATACTTTGGTAAACAAACTTAAAGAAAAATTTTGTAAAAAAACATAATTTTGAAGAAGCTCAAAGGCAGTTTCACAACCTAAAGCAAAAAGTAAGCCAATCAATTTCAGATTTGGCAGATCAGGTCAGTTTAAGTACTGAAAAATTCATAAATCTAAAAGGCAGTGAAGAGGTAAATATAGTAACTTTGACAGAAAAATTAAAACTTTCAAAATTTATTGAAGCATTAAGGTCAGACATTAGGGTCGAAGTAAAAAAATTGGGGCCCAAATCATATAAATCTGCTGTAGCAATGGCAAAATATATCGACAATACCCTTAGTGAAGATTGTGTTGAATGCAATACAACAGACTCTGGTATAAATCAAATCTTATCTCAGCAGTCAGACACAAATAAACAAATTTTGGAACTTTCAGAGATGGTTAATGCTATTTCGACTCAAAATATGACAGTAAATAGTTTGGCAGAAGCACCATCTACCTCTAGTAATGCACAAATTAATCAACAAATTCAGCGTCAAATCTGTGGTAAATTTAACCACACAGCAAGAAATTATTTTCTTTATACCCGAGGGAGATTTAACAGGGGTAATAGTAGGCTAAGCAGCAACAGAACAGTTCGATCTAACAGTTTTCATCCGTACCGCTCTAGAACCAATCAAAGGAGTAATTTTGGTAGAAATTTCAGGGGTAACTTCAGAAATGCTTCGAACAGAGGTTTCAGAAATAATTTAAACTTCTAAAACATTCTTGCAAATCTCAAAAAAAAAAAAAGAATTCTCTTTCGCAGGAGTCTTTAAAAAAAGAGTTATGATTTTAAAAACAACAAAAGAAATTCTCATGTAGCAAAAAAAGCAAGAGAATAATGTGAAAGTGTTAGGAAAATATGATGGTGATAAATCAAGGGATAAAAATTTAATCAAAAAACATAAATCTCTAAATAAAAAGTAAAAAAGTAACAGGCAATTAAAAATCAAAATAAAAAAGAGAAAGCATTGGATAACACAGAGACAAAAATATTAATGTCGTGTTCTAACAATAGCAACAATCTTCCAGTTGTCAATATAAAAATTTGTGGTACTCAATTAAAATGTCTTATTGATTCAGGCGCTAATGTAAGTTTAATTCAGACACATATTGTTGCTGAAATCAAAACAAAAACCAAAGTTGAATACATTTCAAGAATGGTTAGAATCAAAACAATTGATAACATTATAGTTCCATACATGTCAGCAATTAACTTGAAATTCAAAATTGAAAAAAAAATGGTTTTCGAATCAATTTTTTGTGACATTGAATCCATGGAATTCTCACTATCATGCTATTCTGGGGCATGATTTTTTGCAAAGAAATAAAGTTGTCATAGACACTGTAAATAAGCAACTTCTAGTTGGTAATCAAAAATTTGATTTTGAGGAAAATTCTCCTAACAATGTTTACAGTGAAAGTACTGATTGTGACATATCTGAAAGTGACAAAAGCAAAAAAGAAAGCTTTGAGCAAGTCAACAACAATAATTGCGAGCAAGTTAATGTCAGCGAGGAAACGTTTCATGCGCATAATGTCAAGATAGCCAATAATATTACAGTTCAGCCTTTTTCAACAGAAACAATAAATTTAAACGTCACAAAAAATATTTCAAAAAATAAAGATTTAATTTTTTTTTCCAAAAAAAAGAATAAATTGGGTTATGTAATCAATGAATCCTTAAATGTTCCTACTAACGCCAATCTTTTTCACACTATAATTGAAAATAAAACAAAGTTATTCATCTAAGAAAGAATATAATTATGGGTAAATTATCAACATTTGATGTAAATGACACCATGTCTCCTTCTGAATCTGAAATTTATCAAATTAACAACCTAAACTTAACTAAAATTCATAAAATGCGTAGAGACGAGTTACTCAAATCTGATTTTAAACATGATCATTTAAATGATAAAGATAAAAAAGACATGCAGGAATTACTTCTCAAAAATATTAAAGTTTTTTCAAAATCTTACAAAACTCTTGGGGAAACTTCAGCAGTAACTCCAGAACTTTCTCTTTTGAATCATTTTCCTTTGCAAACCAAACCTTATTCCATTCCACTTATAGCTAAAAAATATGCTCAGAAGGAAATTAATAATCTTTTGGAGGCAGGTTCATTGAACCATCTTCTTCCAGTTATTGTTTTCCTGTAATTTTCATTAAGAAAAAACAAAATCCTAATGACAGTAATTCTGAACCTAAATTTAGAATGGTAGTAGATTGTAGACTTCTTAACAGCATCACTGAAACATTTAAAATTTGTCTCCCAAAAATTTCTGAAATTATTAAAAACATTGCAGGTAGGAAAATTTATTGTGTTTTGGATTTGAAGTCAGCTTTCTTTCAAATAAAATTGAGAAATGAGGATAAAAGAAAACTTGCATTTTGTACAGAAATAGGAAATTTTCAACCGACTAGACTTCCTTTTCGCTCTAAAAATAGTACATCATATTTTCACACACTAATTTCTAAATGTTTAAATGGTATCACGGGTAAAAATGTACAATATTTTCTTGATGACATTATAATTGCCGCTGATTCCTTAGGTGAACTAAAAGTAACTTTGCAGGAAGTATTTGATAGACTCATAAAATTTAATCATACTCTAAATCCAGCAAAATTGCAGTTGTGCAAATCAGAAATTACATATCTTGGGTTTGACCTAAATTCTAATGGTTTTTCTCCATCATAACAAAACATAAATAAAGTTATAAATTTTCCTAGGCCAAAAAATTTAAAACAGGTACAAATGTTTTTAGGTATTCTAAATTATTTTAGAGGTTTGATTTATGACTATGCAGGAATTGTTGAACCTTTGGTAAATTTAACAAAGAAAAATACTCCATTTGTTTGGTCAGTTGAATGTGAAAATGCTTTTAACACGGTACAGGAAATCATTCTCAAAAACCTACGTTAAAAAACTTTGATCCAAATTTGCCTATTTCATTGATAACTGATGCTAGTAAAATTGCTATTTGTGGTATATTATTGCAAAAAAAGACAATGTTTATTTCCTATTAGAATATTTTTCTAGAAAATTAACACCAGCAGAATGTAAATATCCTTCGATCAGTAAAGAATTACTTGCTATTTATGCATCTGTCAAACATTTCCATGACCATTTATTGGGGGAAAATTTTGAACTTTTAACTCATTCTAAACCTTTAACTGAATATCAGACTCTGACAAAAAACCAGAGATAGTTCCTAGATGGTTATTGTATTTAGGCACTTTTTCATTTACTCTAACTCATATACCTGGTAGTTTAAATCCCGTTGATTTTCTCTCCAGAGTTATGGAGGAAAATTCTCTAAATGTAAATAACAGCACTCTTTTTCAGCCTAATGATAAACTCTCCACGCAGAATATTTTAATTGAACAAAATCAGGATGAAATGATAAGTAAAATTATGAATGATTTAACTGATAGCAAACAGTGTAAACAATATTTTCTTGATGTTAATTCAGGTTTGTTAATGATAAAAAATGCACATAAAAATAAAAGGAAAATTGTACCGCACATTCTCCACATTTTGGTGTTAGGAAAACTTTTGAATTCATTCGTCATAAATACCAGTGGAAGGATATGTACTGAGATATAAAAAAATTTTGTGAACATTGTGAAAAATGCCTACAAAACAAACCAAAAGCCAAACTAACTCAGACAAAAATGATCCCCAAAAGAAATCTTGCACCAAGTCAATGAATTACTATTGACATTGTTGGTAAACTTCCTAGATCCACCGACAACAAAAATTTCATTTTAACTATAATTGATCACTATAGTAGATATTTAGAAGCTTATCCTTTACAAAACATCACTTCAAGAGCTATCATTAATTGATTAACCAAATATTTTGCTAATTTTGGTCTTCCAAAATTCTTAATTGCTGATAATGCAACTAATTTTATCTCAAATGAGATGGTGGAATTTTTAGACAGGTTAAATACTCAGCATAGAAAATCTTCAATATACTATCCAATGGCAAATGGTTTACTTGAGAGAGCTCACAGAACAATGAAAGAAAGTTTAGCATCAATGTGTGAGAGTACTTTTCAGTGGTCTGATAAACTTTTGTTTTTCAAATTGTATTATAACAATTCAATTCATTCTGTAACAAAATTTGCTCCAGCAGAAATATTCTTTGGCAGAAAGCAAAATTTACCTCTTGATAGCTTTTTTGAACCTGTAACTGCTGAAAATGAATCAAAATATCAGAAAAATATCACAAGTAATATGAGTTCCATAAGAAATGAGTTTGCAAAAAATGAGGAACAATATTTTAAAAACAATACTCCGCACATCAAGGGTCGTAAAGTACCAAATTTTCATTTGGGCGACAAGGTATTTTAAAAAAAAAATTCTCATCCGCAGGTGTTACAGGAGAAATATTAAGGACCTTTTGAGATTATAAAGATTTTAAGAAATAATAACTATGTCATTAATAGTCTTAAGGACAATAAAACAATGAAAATCAATGTCAGTAAAATATTTAAACAAACGCAGCCTAGGCCAAACCTTAGGAATTAAGGAATTGTTGCGAAAGGAAAATATTCTTTGAAAATAACATTTATGTCTATAATTGTTTTACAATTTAAATATGGTATAGAATTTATTTACTCCATTTCGTAATGGCAATCAGCAAAGCGCGCATAAAAAAATATGTAATACATAGCTATTTAAGAACTTCTTAATACTTTCATTCTATATGTTAAGAATATATCCTGGTATTTGATGGTACTGTATTCCATTTGATATTCATTTCGCTCATTTTGTCAGGCTGGTTCGAAAATGTAGTGAATAGGGTATAGGTCTTGATAGGAGTGTAAGTGCGAGGAGTTTTATATATATAAAAAAATTACTGCATGAACTTCCAGCCTTTTGAAGCTATTTACATGCAATGATTGTATTTATATAGGAAGTTGAAATTCTGAATCAGGGCATATATGTTTTCCTATTGTGTTTAAATGCTCGAAATATTTTTAAGAAGTGAATGGATAAATTTGTGAAAAAATATTTAGTATTGTGGATGAAATCGTATGGTATAATGATGTGCTCTACAATTTTTGTTGTGGTTTCTCGGAGGGGAGTGGAGAGAGAGAGCAAAAGTGTAAATATAATGTATATAATAATGTAAAATTTTGAAATTTAATTTGTACTAGTTGTTACCCGCGACTTCGTGCGCGAAGAATTTGAATTATTAATTTTTTTTAATTCACGAATGTAAATGTTTCGTTACATGTTGAAACGGGAAATTAAAAGATTTGACTCTTGACAATACATAATTGGACAACTAACAGGAGTGTATGCTGTTATAGTTAGGTAATTTGTTTATCTATGCTAACACACTTTTGTATACTACGTTTTTTGCACGGATGTAGAGGTTTTGTGGTCTGGACACACGTGAACGCGCCATATATAGCTGTCCATGGGAAAAATATGGTTTTTCCAAATGTACGCCTGCCCCTTTGAGTGTTTGGCCCTGAACCTGGCAAATGCTAATTTTAAAGGGAATTGTTACATTTTGAACTTGGATGGTAAATTCTTCGGTATTATCGGAATGCGTGAAATTAAAAACACTCTCTAGTTTTTAAACACTCACAAGACGTTTGGACCTAGGTGTGCAATTTGTAACCGTGCGCAGTGTCGGTACATCGAGATAACGTATCAATAATACTGGCACACTGACTTTTAATCTCAGTTTGTCGGAAGAGTACCCCTGACAATTCTAAAGGAATTGAAGATCTTGTTATCTGTTATATGAAAAAGTTGATGTTAATTATTATTGCCCATTAGCATATCTACAGGTAGATATTCTATAATACCTCCCTCCATTTGTGACATATTTTTTTATTTATCTGACCTAAACTTTCATTAATCAGTGCCAAAATTACCAATTCAACAACCATTCTCTATTCCTCATATATTCTCTGTTACTGTAAATTACATCATTGCACTCAATTGTATCATCAGGTCCTTATAATCTGTGGAATATACCATCCATCATGCTATATGTCATCCACTTCTACCATTCAGAAGAATACGTAAAACAAAATACTATATCTTCGCATATTTTCCTTTAGTTATAATTAACATTAGTTTCTAAATTTTAATCTAAAAACTCTTGCAGCTCTACATATCTATCAATAGATTTCTGTCCCGATGTCAATTTATCGACAGCTTCTTGAATAAAATCTGATATGGAAAAGATACAAATATAAATAACTAAAATTAAATAGACTGCAAACTCGAAAAATGAAAATCAAGCGTCGAGTTGAGTAATTTCAGTTATTATCCCATAAATAAATTAGTTGTTTATTTTTTCAGAAAGATCACATAATAGCGGCTTTCTTTACGATCACGTGATGTTTGACATTCAAAGTAAGTTATTCCACGTGTAGTTTTGCTGTGAAAGCGTAACGAACAGACACACTTTCTCATTTAATATATTATTAAGGATTTATTATTTCTTAGGAAACGCAGGTAAAAATGACAGGTAATATGAACTGCGGTGATTTTTTAATCTAATTAAATAAGCTTTAGAATTCTTTAAGAACCAATGAAAACATTGCCAAACGATATTTGAAAAAAAATAAACAGAAAAAATACTGGCAAAGTAATTACACCGTTGCCTAGCAACTTATCAGTATCAACTCTATGCAGTATCATTAAATTTGATTTATTTTAAAATCGTCTGCGTGTCAACTTTTTATTAAATTTTAAAAAAATTAATAAAAATTGAAGGACAAATTTCACAGATATAAAACTGATATCATTACAAAGGTAAAAGTTTGAACTTTAAGATGGTATAAAAATAATTTTGGGGGGATAATTTGCTTCGAACTTACAGCGGAGATACTGTTTCGGTTACTTTTTAATTAACTGACTGTTTAATTAACTTTTGAGCTTTAAAATGTTGACAGTAATCTTTCCCTGGTCCTAATTAATAAGAGTGCAAAGTTTGGTTCAAATCAGTGACGTGGTTTAGGATGAGGTGTGGAACATAAATACAAACATACAAATATACAAACATACAAATATACAAACATACAAACCCACAATGATTTTTATTTATATTAAGATAAGACTGTACGTGTTTGATAGAGTAAATTTTGAAAATGTTTTTGCGAAATTTCTTCCAGTCAGGTAGCAGCAAATTTTTTTTCCCGTTGGGGGGGGGGGGGAATGTTAGATTGCAAAAATTGCATCTACATCATTTTTCGGTTTTATCAGTATTTTTAATTATTTAAATCTTCGCCACCAAAGTTTCTTTCGAATGTTGTGGCATCTTTTTCAACTTTTGAAATTTAAACGGTAATTTATAACAGTTTTATTAAATATCTAAATTTTTCTTAATTATTTACTTAGTCTTCGACATAAATATTAATTGTCTTTACTTTTGATGTGTTTTCCTTTAATGTTTCAACTTTATTAAATAATAAATCAAATTTATTCAACGGGACTATTTACTCGCCATCTTGTTCGGCGTAAGAATCTTTGCGTTAATAGGCTTTGGCGTCTCTGACTGGAAGCGTCTTCCTTTGTGTGATTTGAAATTGAGTTTGGCTTGACAAAGAGAGAAGTCGGTGTTTTTTGCAGCTGCAGGCCCGAGCCTTTTTTCCGTTAATACTTTATATTGAATCTTTTTGGATGTGAAGCTGAGGTATTTTTACGTTGGTGTTCCTTTAAGGAAAACAGTATGCGAAACAACTGTGATGAAAAGTTTAACATGTAATGAAGGTGTGTTATACAGTGCATTTCCAGAACAATCTGTGAATTAATATGGTTTTCATAAATAAAGTAGCGATTGCATCCTTGTTTTAAAAACTGTGCTACTTGGTGGCATGGGCACTTTTCTCATCAGTGATCCTGATTAATGAGTCCGTACCTCTTTCAAAGCCTGCAGTTAGTGTTTTACCATCTGCATCTTCTCTCACACATCGAAATATTTTGTGCTGCAAATTGATATAAATTAGTGCTTCAAGTCCCTGTTTTACGCTACAAGTTCTGCTGTGTGTGTTTTTCCATCTTCAGCATTTCCGTTTTTTTTTAATGAGTGGTGACTCGTCTAAAGTTGGTGATGCAAAAATGAAAGTGTGCAAGAAAAAGCTTCAAATAAAATTCTAGGCTAAGAAAGCTTGGTTTTCAAGGCAATATTTGAATATAAATGAATATAAATTCATTTAAAAAAGTGTGTTGAATAATTCAAGACGTTATATTATGTGGCACAGAATTGTCATCAATATGTTTCTTGAATTTAGGTTGTTTTTTACTTAGTATCCTAAGTTTCTATTTTTTAAGCCTGTAGTGCTTATGTATCAAAGTGTAGCTACAATTTTTATTTTGGTTAATATATGTTCAGTCGTGTGCATCATTATTATATATGTCTAATTTTTGGCAGTAATAAATTGAATATAAAAAATTGTTAAATAAAAAATATTTAAATTTAAAAATTTTGTTTTTATTTAATATTTAAATTATTTGGTTCAACGCAATGTAAAAAAATGTTTTCAGCTATGCCTGCATCTTCGGCCAATAGACAGTAAAGGTAGGTGCATTCTTAGATACAGCAAAATTGTATATATATATATGTATAAAATGTATTCGTAATTGTAGTCGTTAGTCAAAATACACAGGCCGAGTTATTCTAAATTCCATTTTATTATGGGAGAGTGACGAAATGTACGTACATCTTCGTCTAAGTTCCAAGCCAAAAGTGAATAGGAAATCCCTGCTTTTTCCCAGGTAGGGATTTAACAGATAGACATGTGATCAAAGTGAAGAGAATAATAGCTATTTTCACTATATTACGTAAGTATTTTAAGGAAAAATTCATGGCGGCAATAAGTCGCTGATTTCGCGAGTTCTGTACGCGTGGAAACGATTAAAATATTCTTTTAGCAATAAAAATGTCAAAACGCGAGATTTATATCTCCAGAGCGGGAAATAGAACGAAACTGGAGTTTTAGAAAAGTGATTTTGGAATACATTAAGACTTTAAAATACATAATATTAGAATTTGAAATAAAATTAAGCGAGATTATTACATATATATATATAATTTTAACCTATGGCACCTATCAATAATTAACATCCTATGAACCAACATTATTCTGAAAACAATTGACACATTTGGATAATGGAGACTTACTAAAAGAGCAAAATTTCATCTTGCCTTTTGTTTTCCTTTCTCTCTTTTTCATTTCTACTAATTCTACTATTCTTATTATTAATACACTTTCTTTAAAAAATTCCAACTTAAAAAATCCATATAAATATTTCTCTTGTGCGGCTCCCTTAAAATGCATTGTTTAGCTGTAAGTTTTGTCGACATGCACAGTAATTGTTCATGTGATTTCGCTTTCCAAATATAATCAAACGAGTATGATTTGGTTTTAGAGTTCCTTTAGATGTGCTAAAAATGAACATCAGCCGTGTTGTTGAATATTTTCGAAACGATGAAAGAAAACGAATTCAACGTATAAATAAATCAATTGAAAAGAGTTCTGAAAAGCGTCCAGGAAGAAGAGGAAATAATTTGTTTCAAGATGCTCAGTGTGCTTACATTTATGTGGACGATCAGAGCCTAGTTATATAAGAGAACTATCTTCTTTTTTATTAATAAATGCAAATAATTTGTACTTAGGATTCTATCTTGAATATCTTATTTATCTTTTTTCTTGTACGTTCATAGTGTTGCGAATCTGTAAATAACGCTTTGCTGCTATGTTAGTCTTATGGAAAGAAAAATGGATTTACAGGGATTCGTATTGGATGGAATCCAATGACCCCCGACGTTGGCGACCATTTTGGCACATTGGCGAATAATTTGGTGATAGAATGAAGGTTCTCGAATGGCTTGAATTTTGGTACTATCTCCACTAGGAAGAGATCTATGGAGAACCTTCGAGAGAATTCTATATGACGTCACATCTTGTCGAAAAAGGTATAAATACCAAGCTATTCAAACGAGGAAACAGTCTCTTTTGAGTTTTGTCTGGAGTGCGAGCTAGTAAGCTGGTGAACTGAGCGCTATTGAAAGTGCTTTTTCTGTTATTATTAGTGATTTCCTGTCTGTTTGTGTCGCTAATTTGTACAAGTGCGTATTCGTGAATAAAGCATCATTTTCCATTATCCTCCTTGTTGGACTGCTTTCGCCGCACACCCACAGGACGATTTTTGTAACAATAATTTTCTTTGCTTGTTTCATTTGAATGATAAATCTCTTATTACTAACACTCATTTTTAGCACGCGGTATACCAAAATACCAATGACTTATAAATTAAATAAGGATTCCCCTTGGCAGGCACTGCGGTGTGCCAGTAGCTTACATTCTTTATTTGCCGCCCACCGGGACTCACCCTAGGCAGAGCCGAATCCAATTAGAAACAAATTCAACCAACATTCTTTTATTTGTTTAAGCTTTAAGAATCCAAGGATTTAGAGTTACGAAAAAATCAGTGGGATTGTTCTTTCCTCAACTTTCTGTATACTTACACAATTTGAAATTTTATGTATTCGTATACAGTCATGTGTGCACTTCGGATATTTTCTTTTCTTCCGATTGGAACCGAAATTTGGTATAGATCAATAATTTTGATCAGGTCGTTTGCTTTTCTGATGCTCTAGTTTCATTAACCCATTAAGCTCCAGCGTCCCGCTTTAGGGACGATTCTAAAAACCAACGGAAGTGGTCTCCTCAAAACTTCCTCGTATCCGCCCTAACGATGGTTGTGAAAAAATACACAGAACGGCAGTAACGTGGACGATTTCCTAACACAAGTTGGGGAAAACCCGCGAATCGTTCGTTTTTTACTTTCCCGTATACGAAGTATACAAAGAGAAAGTATTGTAATCGTCAAAAAATTCGAACTCGAGATTTTGACGAATCTCCACGTTTTAGACCTCCCTGAGTCCAAACAACGTAAATTTGGAATTACGTTTGTCTGTGTGTCTGTCTATCTCTGAACACGATAGCTCGAAAATTATTAGAGCTACCGGGATGAAATTTGGTATGTGATCTTTACACATAATTTCTAGTTTTCTATCAAATGTTGGACAAAAGAATCCGTCTAACTGAAGTCTGTTTGTATGTCCATGTTCATGTGAACGCGATACTCACAAACTTAAATAGCTAGGTGGATAAAATTGAGTACACATTTTTATCATCAGGAATGTAGGTCCGTATGAAATGTTGGGCCAAATCCGTCAAAGGATTGACTGTCTTTCGGTCTGTATAATCGTATAATTTTGAACACAATAACTTCTTAACAAAATTACTTCGATAAATGAAATTTTGTATGTGGCCTTCTAACTTCAATTGTAGATTTGTGTCCAAGTTTTGTGTCAATCGGTTAAACTTTTCCAATCGGCGGTACATACGCTGTACCGAAAAAAATTTCCTTTTACCTCGGCTGTGTTACTACTGCTGTACCGAGCGATTGAGAGACCTTTCCTACCTCCTTTTTCCCAGAAGAGGAATTTCCTCAACCCATTTACGACCTTTGTCCGAAATTGTGTGGGGATGTTTTCCGCCAATGTCATCCGTTGTGTGAGCATTGGCGACGTTTTGGAAACAACTTCCAATTCTCAAAAGAGATATGGGATATGTTGATTTAGGGGATCGTATGTCATCCACCTATACTTTCACTCGACGAACTAGGAAGTGGACAAAGAAATTATTCTTTAGCCTAATCGATATTGCTGTTTTAAATGCGTTTTTGATGTTTAAGTCAAACCAAACAACGTCAAATTTCAGTTTAAAAGAATTTAGAATGAATTTGATCACATTTGTGATAGGAAATATAAATCCTAAAGTTTCAGAGCCTTCAGTGACACCAAGATTGAAATCAAATGATGGTACAAAATTTTATCATTGGCCAATTGACGAAAAGAAAAGAGGAAGATGCGCATGTTGTGCTAAGAAGGATAAAGAAAAAAGAACCACTATAATTTGTAGGCATGCAATGTGGCTCTGTTATTGACCAGAACTATTTCGAAGAATATCACACAATTTATTTAAAAATGATATAACACAGAAACGAATGAAAAACATACAACAGGAGTTCAATGGGAAGGAAAGTAATGGGAAAACTAAGAAACAATCCAAAAAAAGGCTCTTTTTAGAGCGAAAAATTTTAAAAAGTAGAACTCACATTTTTTCATATTTAAAACAGATTTTTAACAAAAGCATAGCTTAGAACAAATTTTTCATTTTTTTAAAGAGATTTAAGATTTCAGTTTTTTTCGAAACTGAAATTATTCAAAAAATTAATAGTAATTTTGTTCGTAGGATTAAAATTCAGAAAAAAAGATTTGACATAGCAAAAAATGTTATAAATTATTTTCATTGAAATATAAGAAATTAGTTAAAAGTTTTGACTTTGTTTACTGTAATATTACTTTACTCAGTAGCTTTGAAACGTATTCAATTACTTTTATTTTTTAAATCATATTTGAACACAAATATATGGAAGACATTTATTTCTTTGTGCACTAACACTTTCAAGGGCACACAAATATATTTTAATTGTTTTTCGAAAATATTTGACAAATGTAGTCTCTGAAACTCATAAATCTAAAATATATTTAAAAAATCTCATTCCTAGGAGGTGAGTCGGGGGGTGGTTTTATGCCGTAAGACACCGTCCTTGTAGGTCATGAATCTGCTTAATTTTTCAGATATTAATTTGACTGAAAAATAACACATGGAATGATAATTATGGATTGCTACACTGTTTAAAATAACTAAAATTATAAATTTTATCAAAATTAAATTATATATATGTAGTTACATATTATTTATGATAATTAGAATAGTCTTTTGAAATTCTATAATTAAAAAAATAGGATATGAAACCGTTAAAAAACGAAAATTACATACTAATTTATTCTTGAATTCAGTAGGAAATGTTATTAAAAACAATTTCTGTCTATTTATAAACTGTGAAACTATCATTTATCTATTGAATGCAATAAACTCCGCATCCAACGACAGCTTCTCAAAATACTCAAAAGTTCCCGAAGCAATGCGTGGAATATTCAGAAAAATTCCTTTTAATAAAATAATATTACCGGTTCAAATATATATGTTTTAAAATTACAAACTATGCTAAAGTTAAGATTTAAAAGTGCCATTTTCATGAACGGAAAGGGGTAAAATGCAGCTATATTTAGAAAGACGCTAAAAGAATGATTCTCCCTGTTCTCTTTTAGCTAAACAGGTATATTTTTTATTAAAAAAAGTTTTTAATTAGTGATTTTCCACCCATATCAACATGTGTCTAAGACATGTGTTAGTAAAGAAGCCAGCATTCGTGATAAAGTTCTTATGAAAAGGTTCGCATTTGAACTTGTGTGCATGTGCCTGTGCAATGAAGAATAACTATACAGGATTGAACACTCCCTGCGTGGGCCTGACATTGTTAGCCATTTCCAGCAGTGTTCACATAGGTAGGCAATACCGTAAACTACTATCAGCTGTAAACGGCGGTTTTCTTTGATAAAAGAGTGTTTCTTCGTTCCTTTTTCCAAAACTAAGACACAGAAAATAGTCAGTGATACAGTGCGAACATCTGAGATTATGTTCTTTGCAACTTGGTGTCCAAATTGGGCATTATTATAGTGATAAACACTGAAACAGATAAATGAATTGATGATCTTAGCACTTGCATAGAAAACATATCGTACGATAACGGAGAAACAACGATTAACTTTCTTAAGGAATATAAAAAAATTAGATAAATTTAACAACTGATTTTAAAAAAAATCCAGGAATTATTTTAGCACTCAAATAACGATAGCATAATGTATTATTAATCTTTCTATAATGCTTTTGTTATATTTAAACAATAGATATCAAAACATTTTGTTTCAGAATAAGTTTATTACGTAATTTGTGGAGACTAAAAAAATTACGAATGAAACAAATAATTAACAATAAATGTAAGCCCCTTTTCTATATATGATTATTATTAAATATTTATTTTATATGAATTTTATTCTCTTAGTTCTTGAAGTTCTGTTCTTTGAACTCTTGTAAAAGATCTATTTTAATTTTATAATTTGCTTAGAAAAAGAAAGTATGCATGTTGCAAAATGCACGATACTCATAAAAAATATGTATCAAAAGCGGAAAGGGAGAATTTAGAAAAAAAATTATCGCGACATGCGTAGGCAAATATAGGAACCTTTCTAACGCTGGAACAATTACTGACTAAAATTCGGCAACAATTCGCCTCTCCCCATTGTAAAACGAAGAATACCACATGGGGTGAAATGCTCATACTCTACTTTCGAGCGGGGGTAAGAATTTTTCTCTTCAATGGAAAAGGTAGCCGCATGGAGGGGAATATTTTCGTCGATTTCTGCCGATTCCTACCGGTTAAGAAAAAAGGCGTTCAAATTGGAAATTTGGACTTCCTTATGTTACGCAGCCCTGTTGCGTAATCACCCCGGCTTCTTCCGCCTTGCTGCGTCAAATCACGACCTTCAGCACTCGTGGTATGACGCTTCGCTTTTTTTCTCCACTGTGTTAGGGACGCTTGTTCGTTTTACTGACTTTTAGCTTATTTTTATCTGCATGTGTTGGGAGTATACGGGAGAGTTTAGGAGAGACCACTTCCGCAGGTTTTTTCTGTCGTACAATCGTGTCGTGTTTTTCTGTCGCGAAGAAACCGAATATGCAAATTGATCGCCTTTTTTCAACCAATTGAAACGAAAATTGAGCACGGATCTACAAATATTACTAGCAGGCCTCTTACCAATTTTTATTTATCTAAGTCGTAGGGTTTAAAAATTATCGTGTTCACAAGTATGCGATTATACAGAGCGACAGACAGGATTGACGGATTTTGTCCAAATTTGATAGAGACCTACATTCTTGATGATAAAACTGTGTATTACATTTTATCCATCTAGCTATTTAAGTTTTGTTTTTTCGTGTTCATATGAACGCGGATAGACAGACAGACTTCCAGTAGACGGAATTTGTCCAAAATTTGATAGAAACCTACAAACTACGTGTAAAGATGAATGAAATGTTATCTATTTTCCTAGCTAATGTAAAGTTAGCAGTGCGGATTTAGATTTTCCGAAACAATTTTTTTCTAAAAATGTAATTATTTGAAAGTTACGCTACAGAAATAACGGAAAGTTTAAATTGATAATCAGCTTGAAGAATAAAAAATGTGTGTTTTTAACAACATCAATATTTGTAGCAAGTTCAGCATTTGAAGCTTTCGGCAAATACACCGCTCATCCTTTTATTATAATTATTGAAATTTTTAATTGGAATACTTTAAATCACGTGTATTCCTTGGAGATATAATGTCACAATCTCAATTTCAATATTTACCGAGAGACGGAGCTAGTCTTACGGCTTGCCAAAGCTCTGTTATCTCACGGGCGCCAGTTCTAGAAGGCAGATTTGCTTACACTTCTACTACAAAATTCCAGATTTTCGTATTCTGCCAGTCTTTTTCCAAGAGAACAATATCAAAAAGGAAGTAGGTTCATATGTTTTTATACAATGTGATGATTTTAAACAAAAATCAAGCCTGAAAAAGTTGTATATTGAAGTGGTGAAATTCGTTTCTCCAAACATTCTGAATAATGTAGCTTTAACTAAATTCAACTTATAATTTTCATTTTAAAAAAATTAACGCAGTGATTATCAGTAAAATAAAATTAGAAATTTTCGAATAAAATACTTTTTTCTCTAGATGATTTTTTAAATTCGATTTATCAGAATTAGTGTATTAGGCTTTATTTAAACCTTTCTAGGTGTGTGGTAAGTATACCTACCACCAAATTCTTCAATTTTGAAATGCAATTTTTAAAGTTGGAGCAAATTCTCACCAAATTTTCGGATGGAATATAAACATGGATGTTCCTGTTTTCTTATCTCAACAACATTAATATTTGTAGCAAGTCTTGACTTGATAATTAATTATCAATTAACTAAATTAATTTAAAAAATTAATGTCATCCAATGAGTTAAAAGAATTTCTTTTCTTAACTCCCTGATTCCTAAGATCGTTGGAATAGAAAGACCTTAAAATACGGGAACGGCCGAGTTCCTCTTTCGAAGATAAGAGAAATTCACTTACCCTTTCACAAACCAAAATGACAGCTCCGAATTCTAAGAAACCCTTCTTTCCCCCATTCCCATCTAGACGAGCCCCTTTAAAGCAGGACATTCACCTGTTGTTCATCCCATTAAATTTGTCCCAACACTGATTTTTCCTCCACCCTTTCAAGTAGAAAAATCATGTGCGTAGCTCCAAAGTGCGATACACCCGCTCTTTGCTGTCTCCCCTTCACCGCGGAACTTTATGTTTCAAAGTGAGTTTGCGGTAAAGGGGAGCGATCTTCTCTCCCCTTCTCTGCAGCTGCTC
>BGPR01004728.1:0-25121 GCA_013235015.1 Araneus ventricosus
TATTTTATCTTCAGAACACTGCTTTTATATGTGCGTTTCGGGTTATTTCTCATTTTGATGTGTAATTTATGGCTTATTAGAAAAGTAAAATATATATATATATATATATATATACGCGGATACTTTCCTCGTGTTGGAAGCGACAGTGACGTTTCATACGTAATTCGATATAATAAATAAACTTTATTCATAGCCATAAACCAAGTTTTCATTTATAAGTATCGGGAAATTAAGTTTTTTAATGATATGTTGGCTCGTAAGTGTGGAAGAAAGCATCTGGATATTAATAGAAATTTGTTTAATATTAGAAATAAAATTTAATGTCTAGAAACAGATAACGACCGAATTATAAAAATAACTCAAGTTTATATTAGGTATAAATCTCTGCTCAATGACGTGCCCTCTTCTTTGCGAAATGAGAGAATTTCATTATCGTTGCAATCAGAATCAGTGAGTTTACATTTTTTTATCCTTGCTGTTAGAATTATGACATTCAAGCTCAAATGATATATATTAAATGCGCTACGAGAATTAAATTTCATCCTGCTTTGCTGATCTCGTAGAAGAAAAATTCCCGAAATTTCCATTTAAATGTAGCTTCTACTCGCGGACGCGAAAAATCTTTAGACATTTTGATAAGGTTGCCAAAGCAACAAAGCATGTAAATAAGTATTAATATTTTCACTGGGAGATTGGATTCTGTCAAAAGGGGAAATGAAAGGCACATTCATAGGACCCTGCTCTCGCTCACATTTAAGTTCGGCATCACAATGGGAACTAGGACACTCCATCTCAAATATCTCCGGCTGCCAGTTGGTCTTTTCGTATCGCAATTACAATTTGATGCTGGCATGCAGTCAGCAATCAGTGGTTAGTTGCAGTTTGTCAGCTCAGTGGGCACGAAGTCAAATTCAAAGTTTATGTTATCCGGATATCGGCAAGCTAGTCGTCAAAGGTAGCGGGGTCTAATTATACTAATATTCAATCGAGAAATTGTCTCAAAAATAATTAGTGTTTTTGGATGCCAATTAATGAAAAAATAATTAAAAAATTCCATCACGTACAATTTTATGACAAATCACACATCTAATGTGTACGAATATTGTATAATTAAGAGAAACGTAATATTATTTGTACGAAACTATTACACATATTTAAGGAATTTAAATAAAAATTTCCTTTATATAAATTCCTTCCAAGAAGGAATAAACCATTTTATATTTAATATTTTTTCTAAACTGGTAATCTGACATTTAAAAACAACAGTAAAGACAGACAAAAACATGTTAAAACCGGATAACTAACCTGTCGCATGTCTGTCATCACCTTCCCCTTCCATGAGTCTCCTTCCTGTCATTTTTCTTACCCTTTCCTCAAGATCTTTCTTAGTTCAGCTCGGTATACTTGTATATAATTCTGATATTTGAGTATAAGTGCTTTTTCTCTCTTAGTTTCCTCTGTGGTTGAAGAAATAACTTCTAGAAGTTGTGTTAATTTACCAGAATGTTTCTACTGTATTTGTGGTAACTATACATTAAAAAAAATCGGATTTTGTGGTAAAAGTCAATCAATAGAAGCCTTGGGTCCCAGGCAAAGTTTATTCCGATTGTGTCGAAGAAATAAGACAATGGTTTCAAGGTAGAAACAGTCTTATAAATTTATTTTACCAGAGGTCTCGAGATTCTAAAAATCATACTGATTACTGCTGTTTTTGAACGTGCAATGCGAAAGGTTTCAATCCTAAAAACAAAAAGAAGCTATTTAATCCTAACATCTCATCTTCCATATTCCCTGTCCCTCATTGAACTGGTACACCGGTTCCATCTCCTTCAGATAGATTGGAATATACCACTTTGTGTAAAACAGGCCTTATAAAACAATAAATTAAGGGCATAACTAAAAGGAGAGTGTTTCAAATACCTTTTTCAACACTTTCCGAGTTAATCCGAAAAAGAGCTGAAAGAAGGAGACTGCATAAAGCGACTTCAGAAAACTGATGAATTAAAATTATAGGCTTAAGTTAGTTATACAGTCCGTTAACCCCTTCTTGGTCGTTGACTGTCTTCTTCTTGAAAGTGAATTCGTCGCTACTTACGCATCTCGTTATATACTGCAATTTTGACAGTGTAAGCAATAAAGTAATCGGAAATAAATTATTTCAATGCGGTTTTTACGCTATGATGGTGAAGAAAGATTGTAAAGCTGTTTTTTTCGGTAAGGTTCTAAAACCATTTTTAAAAAAAAAATTTACGTCTAATTAATAATTCTTTATGTGCTGATATTTATCTTAAATACCTCAAAGCAATAGATTTAAAAAATATATTATCAGAGATATTTCTATTTAATTTAAAATTTGGGTGCATTGAATTGAAAACTGGAGATCAGTGAACGAGATATCACATGTATAACCCCTAATAGGTGAAGAAAAAACTGCTTACTGACCCAAAAATATTTCGCATTTTTGAATTCAGGATAAAATATAAATTATTTTTCAGCAATAAAAGAATATGCTTATATTCAGTAGGAAATTCGAAAAAAAGAGCCGACCAATATGGGTTTATAAATTATAACACCACTTTAATTTTTTAAATTATGGAATAAATAAATTTTCTATTTAAAATGCAATGGCATGTAATATTATATTAGAAATTTCAATTAATTTTTAAAGTTAGTATTGGCACAGACTGGGTTTCACTATCAATTTTAAATAAGTACCCTCAAAATATGCATTTTGTGTCTTCTTCAAAAATACACCGATTCGTTAGTGTTCTTATAATTTCATAACGCACTCTAAATTAAGGTCCCATTTTGAAGCTCAAAAATGAAAATAAAAACGAGAAAAAAATCTTAAAATGTTTGAAATTAGTAGTAGTTAGCTTTACTGGAAGACAAAATCACCACAGACAGAAATGTATTGTAGAAGAAATGTTAGTAAATTTCAAGATATTAGGGTGCCATTTAGTTCAGTTATATTTACGTCCAGTTTTGCAGAAACATGAGGACTATATTGGGACGAAACTCGAAATTGTTTTAAACCGTGGTCAGAGGACGAGGGTGGCACCTGAACCTGCAACCTCCCTCCAAGCATCCACATCACACCAGCGGGTAAGCTTTTAGCCGTGACGGATTTTCCGACCACAAAACCCGCTTACTTGGTTGTTTTTTGATGGAATCGGTTCTCGAGCTTGTAGTCCTCCGGCCCCGAGAACGAGACCACCACGACACCGCGGCCGCGAAATCAAGGTGCGATATGAATTTAAAAGTTCATTTTATAAATCACATTTGGATTCTTTCCCTCCAAATATAGAAGCAGTAGGGGAACAGCAAGGTGAAACACTTTACGAAGACACAAAGGATATGGAAAAATGATATAAAGGAAGAAGCAGTGGCAACATGACAGCAGATGACTGCTTTACTTTATAAAGAGCGCTGGCAAGTTCACCAGAAGAGAAGCGGAAAAATAAGTTGTGATAGAAAGAAAAAACTCCAGTATAAGTATTTGAAACTTATTTTAAATAAAATTATAATGTTCCAGTCTCTCTTGTTTTAAAC
Organism: Araneus ventricosus; assembly: GCA_013235015.1. Lineage (NCBI taxonomy): Eukaryota > Metazoa > Arthropoda > Arachnida > Araneae > Araneidae > Araneus > Araneus ventricosus. The sequence goes on from BGPR01004728.1 coordinate 3,553, forward strand.
TGTATGTTTTCTGAATTTTAATTAACTTCTCAGGAAACAGCCGTAAGAGAAAATTACGTTGGGGTATATATTTCTCAGCTCAGCCCCAAAACTTTAAAAAAGAAAAACACATGTGATCGAGTGCGGGGGGGGGGGTGAATCATGAAATCCAAATGTAATCCTATTCGAAACCAATAAAAGCGAACTAACATTTCTGCCAGTTCCTCTAAGGAAATTCGGCAGTTGCCGGAGTTCGATTTCAATACGAAACTAAACATTTAAACTAATTTTTCCAACTTTCTCTTTATTTATCTAAAGAACTATAAGAGAAGGGCTATAGTAAAGTCATATATTTTTATTTAAAATAAACAACATTTTTATAGATAGTGGAATTTCAGAAATTTAAAGTCATTTCTACATTCAGCTACATACGAAGCATCATTTGTTAGAATTTGGACTTCTGCTGCAGACTCGTGGAAAGAAAGGAAGTCTCAGTTTAAACGGCTTTTAAATTAATGAAAAATTACATATTCAATGTGTTGAATCAGATGGAAACCAATAAATTCTAAAGAAAGAAATTTTCAGTCAAAAAAAGCTAATAGCTATAGACCTTATTTACAAGTAAATTTAAAACTACGCATAAGCTGTAATAGACATACAAATTAATTTAATAAACGAAATTCGATTTATATTTTGTAAAATTTGTTTTGCAATCCGAGGGCATCCCTGGTGCTGAAATACTTGAAGGACTTCTAAACGAGTTATACAGATATAATTTTAGATTTTCCCTTGACAGACATAATGTTTGCAAATAATATAATTTCGCGAACTGTTAATCATTGCAACTATGTTATATTAATAAAAATGCCGTTTTCTAATTTCAATTATTATTATTAATATGTAAATATTTTGAGTGTTGCGTTCCAATAGAAAAGAAAGTTTTTATGCTGTTTAAATTTTTTAATCGTCTTAATTGTATGAAAGTTTTTTCAAGCAAAAATTTTTAATTGTTTTAACTTTTTTTTCGAAATTTGCATAAAATGTTATTAAAAAATAGACATTCAAATATACTTCATAGCACGTAAAAAAAGCCCAAAATTTAAATACGCACAGATGTGTTTATAATATTTTTACCACTATTTTAAAGCAAAAAATTTCTATATAAATATTTTCTTCTTATAGATAGCCAATAAATGACGGAGGAATCTTTATTTCTTTTATATAAAGTTTGGATTCTTATATCCGAGCTGGTAAACAAAAATTAGAATTGACGTTGTTAGTGTTTTATCGGGATATTTCAAAATGATAAATACATGCAAAGTGAAGCCAAAATTTTAAGATTGGACTATCACACTGTGTAACAATGAAATTCTACTGAAATGAAATAATGCAATTATATAGTAAATTAACCCATTTAAAGCTAAATATCGTCATGAAAATCCTTCATTGGCTCATGTTTAGCAAGTACGGAAGTGTGACATTATGTTTTTTTTTACTGACATAACAGATATATATTTTTTATGTAACCTAATAATAATACTAAGAGTAATATAATAAATAGGAGTAAAATTTGTACAAAAAGATACTGAAATAAAAATACTATAAACACTTATGTATAAGCTTTTTAACATTTATTTAGATATTACATTATTTCGAAAAGCGATGTATTGCATCATTGTGTGAAAAGTCTGGAGCCTCGCCGATGGCCAGTGCAGTACACAGTTCGATGCAATTCTTTCATTCTTACAAGTTGTATTAAATTGATTTTGCTGCATAAGGGAATAAGTTCGCGCCCTATCCATTTATACATGCAATGCATCTCAAACAGACATAAACTATCTAGAGCAGTTGTTGGACATGAATCATTAAAGCAAATATTTTGGCATATGTGTGTTAACCTGCATGTAATGTCTATGTTAATGGACCTTCAGAAGGAATATACCAAACTCTAATGTTTTATTTTTTATTGGGATAGTTGAGCAACACATTTCCATTATATGGAGAAAAGCTGGTTCCTAGACAACCTTGATACCTTGGCGAATGAAAGTTGAGAACACATCTCTTATAGAATGGCATCAAAACACATTACACCCTCTATATATAAAACATGTCTTGTTAAACAGTCAGTTAAAGTCATGGACAAAAAAAACTAAATTCCAAGTACTTGCACTGAGCGAATCAAAAATAAAGGAAGGAATTTTCTTGGAATCTCAGAAAGGACTGCTAATGCAGGATGTCAAATTTGAGGATATGTTTGTGATGGATATGACAAAAAATAAGTTAGGTATGCCATTTATCACGTATTAGAAAATTTTGTTGAGAATTCAAGTACTGCAAATTACAATGATCTCGTTGATGTGATAACATATGGGTCTGTATCAGAAATTTGTCTTAATGTGCGGTTAGAGAACCTCTTCCTGAATTCTCACTTGAATTTCCTCCCCTAAGACTATGGAGAATTCTATGATGAACATTGTCAACGTTTTCATCTGAATGTGGAAGTAATGCAGCAACGATACCAAAGAAAGTTGTCATTTTCTCTGCTTGCCCCTACTGTTTGACTCTCTTAAGGAAGACCCCTCAAATGAAATAAATGTGGAAGTAAATTATCTCAATCTGGCAATTGACAAGGCAATTTTAAACATGAAATACCTTTTGTGCACTTTTTGTATGTTTGTTTTTCGTGAATGTATTTATACGTTTGGCACTGAATTATTTTCCTTGCATGTAACACTTATTTAAAATTTTCAAATTTAAATTTAATAGAAATTTGAAAAGTATTAAAATATTTAATTTTAATTGTCTCACGATTGCAGTTTTTTTTATAAATTCATTTACGTTTATTGCTTCTGATTGTGTTAGTTTAACAAAGAAGTGTAATTGAAAAATATAGTTCAATAAAAGTATTAAGGTCTACGTGTAGCTTATGTATTACAAAAAATATAACTTTCAATCGTCATTAGTGGCTTAGAAATGGTAAATGGCTCCCGGGCCATATTATTATTTTTTTATGAATATATGATTTCAATTAAGTTAAATTACACACACTTGGTACATGTAAATATAATTCTAATGCCTTACAATATAAATTTGATAGTTCACACTCGCTACATGGGGCTTTAATTCGAAAGTCTTTCATATTTTATGACTTGAACTGCATAAAAAATTTTGAATTTCAATTACTTCATAACTTATTACTTTTTTAATAATTTAAAAACTCACTTTCCATGCCACTAATTTTTTAGATAATCATTTGAATAGGGTAAAAATAGTAACGTTCAAATGGAAAGATGCAAAAAGAGGTTATAGATGCAACGGTGCACGCAAAGTGGAAAGCAGCATTTTTACAGGGGGAAAGTAAATAATCAGAGTAATTATATCCAAGTTATAGTTTATTAAAATGTTTTGCCTTGTATATTGCACGAAGAAAGACTATGACTATGAGTTTGCGTTATTTCATTAAATTACATCTCTACAGAAACCATGAGGATTTTACTAGTTTTATTCATAAAAGATTTGAACTTTTTTCATAATTTGTTATTTTATAAATATTTATGAAATCATGTGCAACTGTTCTATGTCAAAGGCAAAGTTGCGTTTAGTTTACAGCTTAGATATTCTACAAAAATAAACGTGAAAGATCATAAGTAATGTGTAGACAATAGAAAATTTAAATTACTGTATAGATATTCTTCTAATTTTGATCATAAATACTGTGAAGTAAGGACGTTTCAGTGAATGTTATTTGATAATTAATTAAATAAATAAATTTTTATTGAATAAAATAATTTTTTCTTGTATAGAAAAGACTGTTCTTTACGCTTCGATTGAATGAAAACATTATAGATATTTTAATACTTTATTTATTAACCTCCAATGTTGTTTTAAATTTTGTTTCATTCTTTAAAAATAATGAATATCTTTACTTATAATCGTTTGCTACAGTCAGTAATTTTTCCAGAAGCTACAAGATCTAACAATATCGAAGAAAATATGGTGAAGTTTTCAATTAAAGCTCGGTAAATATGATTGGTTGATAGGTTAAATAAAATAGATTGGGACGAGTTAGAGTTCTAGGTTAGATTAAAACTTCTCTTTCGATTGCAGTTGAAACTGATTACACAATTATGTGACGGAAGAAAACTGCTTGCCAAGGCGTAATTGGCCATGTTATCCCCTCTCCAAACTGCAATTATGATGATTTAACAGTTTAGAAGGGATGTTATATATTTTCGTGGTGGGCCTTCCTAGGAACTTTTTGTAATGACTCAAATTTATTTGCAGATTACGGGATCATTCTGAAAATTTGGTCTGGCAGAAATATTTTTTTCTGCCAGGAGTCGCTCTAAATAGAATCAATCTAATTTTAGAAAATATTTAAATTTGATTTCCGCATTATCAGTACGAAATAATGTCAAAGTAATTTCGAATTCAAGATTCTTTCCTAATGTCCCTTTGAATTTGCAGTGACTGTTTGAAAATTATAAATTCATATCTAATAAACCTTTGAAAGCACCGTATTTTTCAGAAAATATGACTGACATCCATGGCCTAGTGGTGGTTTATCAGCTTCGGATACGATGGATCACAAGCTCGGTACCTATTGCCACCTAAGACACGTTGCACATGTTGTGTTAGGATAAGTTTTATCTACCATTATGGGATTAGTACACTAGCAATGGAGTAGTGTGAAGGTTTTGAAATTGCGAAGTTGGCTCGGCTGTCATCTTTATCATCTGCTTATGATTAAAAATTACGTGATGACTAATAAAAGTATTTCACACTGCGTCGAAACTTAACCTAATTTGCTCCACGAAAATAACACAAATATAAAATAAATTGGTTTTATTATCAAAAATGCGGCTCCTACAGGAAGCATTCTTCGATGGAATTTTTCGTTTTCGTTTAATATTTGGTATTCATTTTTCTATATCAGCTTTAACAGTGCCCCTTTCAGCAGTAAATTTTAAATAAATAAAATCATATTATTTCTGGAAATAATCTTTACTTATTTTTATGGGTGATATCTTATTTCTGAATTAACATATTTATCTTCTCATTTTTGTTTTAATAATTATTAATTATTATATTTTTATGCACTTTTATTTTATTGAAATTGCTTCATTATTGTAAAGATTGCATTTTTAATTGATTTTTCACACTTTTTCCGATGGACTTAAGATTTGGAAACTTTGTACAGTTGTGCTTTCCCGAAAGCAATACGCTTTTTTAATGTTTTCTGTGATTAAATATCAGTTAATCGATGGATTTTCTCCTTTCCAGCTAAAACCATAATTTCTTAATAAAAAAGTTTGTTAAAAGCAACTTCGAAAAAATTTATAATTAAAATTCTTATTTTATTCCTGCTTAATTAATTTTTATTTAATTAAAATTATTCATTCATTATCATTGGTATCCAGATCCTTTAAACACTTTCCAGCAAAAATAAAAAGTGGAGATGCATAGAAAAGCAAGGTACTCATTTAATGGCGAAATCTCACAGGCCTGGAAAGGGTTAGTAAATCTTTGAATCCATACGCTTGGAGCCACCTGTTAATGAATTAGAAAAAAATTGATTCCAAAATGCAGAAATATTTGAAAGAAAAGAAAGAAAATTTTATAGCCCACTTTAGGTCTTCATTTGTCGTGTTACGATCGGAGTCAAACAAACATATTTAATGTGCCCGTTTCGACTTGTGAATCGCCGATTCTATTTCAAGTACTTAACTGCCAGGCTCTCATGGAGTTATCTACTCGCCATCCCGACCCGCCTAGATTTATGCTAAACTATCCTTTATTTGACTTATGGATATTAATGTAAATATCCAGTCACCTTTAATGTAAATATCCAGTCGATAGTTTAGAAACTATCGATAGATCTTCATCTTAAGCGAGTAAAGGGCTTATCTTAGGCGTTTTAGTTTCAGCATCATTTATCGGAGCATTGTATGGAAAAGAAACCAAAGGAGTTTCCGGTCGCTAATATTAAAAGTGTTTACGTTTTAGAGTAAAAAGAGAATTACTCAATGGCTATAGCATTTTTTTTGTAATGCTTATGGATACTTATAGTATTTGCTCTACAAAATAATGCAACCCACCTAACACGTTCGATGGCACGACTCACCCCTGATATTTGAACCATCCATCTAAGTCCTTCTCTGCTATCTCTTAAATACAGTAAAGAAGTGATTATCTAATAAGATAATAGTTGTGAATCGTATCCGATTCATACGGCGAATAACGTATTAAGAGGATAATTTTACTTCACGAAGAAAGTATTGAAAAGTTTGTTTGGTTACAATAACGTCCCGTTTTGAAGCAACTCGAGGGCTATTTTGGGACGGACCTTGAAATTTGAACCACGGTCAGATGGCGAGGGCGACACCTGAGCAGGCACCCCCTCTCCAAACTTCCACGCCACAGCAAAGGGAAGAAGTTTAGTTACTAAGTGTGATTTAGCGTGCAACATGCTCCATACACGGCTGCCCACACACAGTGGAATCGGATTTCGAACCTGGAACCCTCCGGCCCCGAAGCCGAGACCTTACCACTAGTCCACTCGGCCGAAAATACTGTTAAAAGTAGTAACGTGTTTCCTTGCAGATGCCAATCTTTATAACGGGTCTAACTAAAAAGAAGAAATGCTAAAATAAACTGAAAATTTAAAATACGATTCAATAAGTAAAAATGTAAAGTATTTTTTAAGAATAACAGCATATCTTTACTTTGAAAAACAATCCAAGTCCAAATATCAAACATTTAAGAAACACCTTTACAGAATATTCATTTAAATATTATCAAAATAAACTATAATAGAGTCAAATATAATCTGAAGAGAAATATCCTAAATTAGCAGAGACATACTAAACAAACATAAACCAAAAAATATATCTTTCTTATATAAAGTGAACTAATAACGCACTTCTGCATGCATTTCCACTTCAAAATGTTTGCGGTATAGCCTTCATGAGAGTGAAAAAATGTCAGCGTAATATGCAAGGATTTCCTGCTTTAAATGAAGCGAAACATCTTGTTAAATGTACCGATGAAGCTCCGACGCATTTAGGAAGTAGTTTAACAAGCTACCACCAGTGTACATCAAATTCCCCACAGTATTGAGCCTCGGTGAGGAATTTCATATCCACCCCAACAACCAATCAACTCCTTCCCGAAGAGTTTACTTTACAAGAGTCAATATGTGTAAAAACTTTTTTTACACATCGATTTTTCCCCATGTAGCTAATGATGCTTTTAAACTGTGCTTCAGTTTGGTTTTACTTTCAAACTTGGGAAATTTTTTTCTACCTCATTTTATTTCTACTTTTTTTAACTCGTGGAAAGAATTTAAATTATTTTTGAATTACATGAGTTCTCTTTCTTTTGCGAACCTTGTGATAAACAATCTTCTTAATTGAATTTATTTTCTAGTTAATTTTCTGTAGCTACCGAAAATCGTAATTTTGTGAATATTATATTACATAAACCATTCACGGTTACATTTGCAAACTGAAGTTTTTATCCTAGCTACATAAAAATTTTAAAAAAAAGATTCTTGTGCATTGTTACCCTTTAAGAATCTAATAGTTTTGATCTAATAACTTCAGTAAGTCTGAAAAAATTAGCTTTTAAATTGAATAAACCAATCTTTTTTGGTTTTTAGTCAGATCTCTGAATTCATAAGAATATTCTATATCTGGGATTTTAAGAACATATGCATATAAACGTGAACTATCTGCTTTTGAACCGGACTTGAAAAAAGAGAAAAACCGGTTCAGCCGCTTTAACAATTATTTTCTTCCGTTTAACGTAATTTATTTTATTAAAATCCCTAATTAATTTTCTTCATAACTAGAATAAATCGCTAAAATGATTTAACATTATTTTTATTTATTTCCTTTCTGAGGTGATTCCAAAATGAATTGCAAAATAATTTAACATTAATTTTTAAAAAATTCCTTTTAGAGCTGCTTCTTAAGGTACAAACAAAAAAAGTCCCCATACAGTGATAAATGATTCTCATTTTTAATAGTTTAGTTAGATTAAAGTCCAGCCTTGAAGCGGCACAAGAGCAATTTTGGAATGGACTTTCGAAATTAAAAAGCATGGTCACATCTAAGCCAGCACTCCACTCTCCAAGTTGACACACCACACCAATGTTAGGAGATGCGTCCAACGAAATTTTGGCGAAATCTTTGCTGCATATATTTTTTTGTTTGTTGCTAACTCAATTTTGTGGACAGCACCAACCATCTACACGAAAAATCAACTTGATTATGTTGTTTAGAGAAGACGTTGATGATTCACATGATTATAAAAAGGGCCCAAGAATGTTGGTATAGCTTTTTTTTGTAAGAAAAGTGCATCAGTATTTTCTTCAATATTTTAGTAGCATATGAAGTATACAAAAGAGTTTCGTTTTATGTCTTTTTATCAGAGGGTGCCACGAAAGAATGACCTTTGCTATTCTTCCAGCACTTTCCGACGAACTCTTAATCATCGTTTCGAATTCGAGGCGTTAATAGAATTCTGCAGATCTCCTATTTGTATTTCAGAGATACTCGCGACCGTTGGAATGAAATGAGTATGAAACTCAGTTCTTACTTTATATCTAAATTTTAAATGTTTTGTCGCTTCCATATTGTATTTACAGATTCATATCATAAATATAAATACATCAGTTGAAATGTTTGCAATTTCATTTACTTTATTTTTACAACATTGGTCTAATTTTTTGTCATTTAATAATGTTTTAGTATTTTATATTTACATTGTGTACATTCACTTTTAAATAAAAAACTGTTCAAAATAATTTTACTTATTTAGCCTTAAACAATTACAGCTAATATTAATAATAACCTCTCAAAAATTGATATTTTACAATAGCGTATTTAGAAAAAAACGTAACCTTTCATTTTGTAATCCAAAAGTGTGGAGAATTACCCATTTAACTGTTTCCTTCTTTTAGCAACAAGAATGTGTCAAGGAACAAAAAATGTCTCCTTTTATTACCGTTACTTACACAGTTTAGCTTCAAAAGACGCTATCTTCAATTTGAATATTTAGAATTTGAAATATTATTATTTAGAGCAATTTTTATCAAGTGATTTAAAAACTCAGTTTCACTGAAATCTAACATTTTCGTCGGAAGCATGTGCAAAACACGAAACTTTAAAGAGAAAGACATCGAATGAAATTAACAAGGATATAAATGTATTTGAAATTTAGAAATTAAGTGGAATTTCTTGCTTATTAGGTTTGGTTTGGTATGATATAATTTGAAGCAAGGTGACAGACTCTGAAAAATGCATAACAATGAACGCCAAGGCGCAAAAATGCCGCTTCTTAGCTTCGACCCACGGAGTCGGCTACCATTATTCCCTTCAAAGATTTCTCCGTAGAATGGATACAAAAAATATTATCACCTCCTTATCTGTCGCTGTATACCTTATATACGTTCCGTATGTAACAAAGAAATGGTTCACATATGTCTGAGAACTAGACATGTCTTTGTCAAAATGACATTTGAATGTAATTACTTTAATAGTGTTACTAAAGCCTGGAAAACGAAAACAAAACGCCGCCCTGGCGGAAGTCATATGGAATATCAAGATATGGGAAACCAAAGTGAGTTACCTCCGCTCTGCCTAAGCAACCGGATTAATTTGAATGAAGGTCATCACGAGAGCAATGTAGAAACCAAGAGTGAAGTCCTAATAGCCCTCCCGCAGGAAATACACCCGTCATCGGAGTGGGGCTAACTGAATCCCACACCATTACTACACATACTAGTGAAGCGGAAACCCTTTCACTTACCCGGGCCAGCTTCTCTTCATACATGGAAAAAGACATTATGGTTTATAACACTGTTTATTTTGCAACAAAACAAATTAGTTTAAGAATTAAATAAGGAAAACACCGTAACAAACACACGATTTTTTTCTTGCCCGTACGCCTAACGAAAAAAGCAAACAAGTACTGGAAGTAGCACTCATATTATGTATGGATAAAGCAATTAAGTGGTTAAGAGATTCGGTTTGCTAGCTCAAGACCTGTACCTACACAGGCCAGCAAATGTTTAACCCTTTGACCTACGGATTTTTTTGACCTCCTAACTAGATGACACCTCCCTTTTGAAGCATTCTTTTATTATTATTTCAGATGGTAAAGGATACTTGAGACATTTAAGCGTGTCCAAGTGATATTTGTATTTAAAATGACTCGTTACGTTGACTTCAATGCGGATTTAAATAGCAAAAATTCGGTAATTCGATGCACGTGTGAAACACGTCGTTATAAGCGAAGGGGTTGATCTATTGTCAGGACATCAATGATTCTTGTGAGTTTCTTATTTCTATCAAAGAAATATATCTTTAATGATCTTCATAAAATTTACTCTTCGTGCACCTTATTCAGTTGTGTGTTCTCGTTTTCCATTCCAGTTTTTGTAGTGTTGCAAACATTTCGATAGGCATAATATTTAAAAATTATAATGTTTATCATAGCACTTTTTTACCATTATAGTTTTATCCAAATCAATAAACTCCATCATTTTTGAAGTTCATTCTTTCTATTAGCATCACTAAATGCGGAAAATCAAAGGAAATATCGACATTTAATGTTTTTATGACACACTTCAGATTGAAGAAATTACCCGGCGAAACCCATTATGAAAATCACTTATATGACTAGCAGCCTAAAAATGTTGCAATATTTACCCTGCTTATCAAATTACGCCACAGCAATTTCTGCCTGAGATAATAGTGAAATATGGCTTCCTACAAAAATAGTTTATATTCGCATGAAGCATTTTATGACCGTTTATACTAGATTTTATGATCATCCAGTGTTTTATACAGTTATTCATTATACTCAGTAGTAGCTCTGGCTAAGAAATGATAAAATATCAAAATTATTCACGCTCAAAATCCTCTCTCAAGCGCCACGCCAACCATGAAATCTTTATTTTACGGTTGTAATAAGCTCAACTTGCTGCCTCTAAATATTTTCAGCACGGAAGTTAATGACAGTTATACAGCTGTTAGTCATTTATGTTATTTATGATCTGTCTATTCCTTGAATTTTTTTTTATGTGTCCGCATTATTCTAAGTTTTGGTTTCTGTTGTGAAATTTCAGGATTAATAAAGTAGAGCTGTTTAAAAAATACAAATGCATCTTTTTATGGCCAAACGCGCTTTTCATGTTTGTTTAGGGAACTTTTAACTCCTTAAATGATTTGTTTTCTCAACTATCTATTTAGATGACACCTTCTATTTTGGAAATGCATATTGTCATTTTAATCCAATTGAAAACCTAAAAGACAATTGAAATTTTTATGAATTTCATGTAACTTTTCTGTCAAATTATGACGTCTATGAATGACTAAATTTTAATTTTTAAGTTAAAAATTACAATTATTCGATTCATGTACGGTGTAAGGGCATACCACTTAAGTGGTTAAATACCAAGTACTTTGTATAGAATTATCTCTGTACAAAGCAATGTAAAGAAAACAGTAATCATAAAACCAGAGTGAGTGTTCTTCTCTCGACTTTCTGGTACACTAACATAAAATGTCACATTTTTTGTTTAACTGCATAGTGAAGGAGACCGACCATAGATTCGGAATGTCGTTCTTTTCACCGATAGTGTCCAAAACTTGTCATTAATCCTTTGCACTCGGAAAAGCAATCAGATGCATAATTATTCACTTTTTACAAGGGCTCATTTTCTTGCTTCGAAACATATATTTGTTATGTACACGAAGTTACACAAATATAATGTAAATTTGTGTAACTTCAGTTTTCCTGAAAATATATTCTGCGACTTCTTACAACTGTGTAGGCATTCTTTTTTTAACAATAAAAATCAAGGAACGAAAAAATGAGGCACAATCTAGAATGCAGATAGAGAGTAGCCTCTCGAGTGTAAAGGGTTAATAAACACTTTTCATGACAAAATCTCTTAAGATATTTCATTTGTGTAAGTCGTTGAGATTTCGAATTATCGTGTTCCATGCACACAAGTGTAAATATGATTTGAACAGGAAACTTTAAGTTAGATTTCAGAAGTATGAAGAGTTGAAAATCTTTGAATTAGTAATTTTCTCCCGCACCACTATAGAAGAAATTTAAAATAGTCAAATGAACGCTAATTTTCAGAAATATTTACTACAGAAGACAGGAGACGATCAAAGATACAGTACAGGAAAGGATTCCGAGACTACTACTTTTGGACTATTTCAGAGGGTCATCTCTTTAATGGTTTTGGTCTACAATTAGATTCATATCTACGATTCTAATGATAAAAATATAGGCAAAATTTCATATATACAGCTCTTCGCGTGTTTGAAATATCGTGTTCAAATGTTTATATACAGTCGAACAGTAATATAAATTAAATCTAAGAAAATCTAAAAAGTTAAAAAATATTAAAATGACAAATTACTGATTTTTAAAGAACAGTAATAAAAATTTGTTTTTAAAAATTGTTTTTGTTGGTCTTTTCAATAGTCTAGGAACGGATTCTGAAACCCTTCATGCTTTTGTAAATTCGCCGAGTGGAGTTATTTTCATCAAAGTAGGGGAAAGTGAAGAATGGAAGGGTGATGTTTGCATCTTAATGTTCGTGATTTAACGAAGAACTCCAGAAGTTCGCTCATATGACTCATTGCCTGGCACCCCTTTCCGGTGTAAAATCGTCCAAAAGTGGTAGTTTCGGAATCCTTTGCTGAACAGTATCTTCGAGTGTCTCTCGTCTATTACAGTAAATATTACAGAAAATTAGCGTTCATTTGACTATTGTAATTTTCTTCTATAGTGGTGCGAGAGAAAAAATACTAATTCAACGATTTTCAGCTCTTTATACTTCTGAGATCTAACTTAACCCTCCTGAGGTCAGACCCGAGACTGTCTTGGGAAAGAAAATCTATAGTATTTTAAAATTGTTTAAATAAAGAAACGTTTTTATTTGTAAAAAACAAATAAAAGGAATATAAGATAAAAAATTAAATGGTTGACAACTTTCTCTTTTATAGATTACTTTAATTTAAGGACATTCGAATTCAAATTGCTTTTGAAACATAATTTTTGAATATAAAATGCTATACAGATATAAAAGATTTACTTAACATATGAGTACCTTTATACCTTTTAATGAAAATATTTTTTTGTTTTCATGTATTAGTGTATTTAAAAAGAATAATGGACAAAATCTATGTAATCACCTTGTTCAACTGTTTCATTCTGAAAAGATTAACATTGATTATATGAAATCGTAAATTTTCTTAACGTAGTAATTTATTATAATTGGGAATTTTAAGGTTGTTGAGCATTAAATAAGATTCATACTTGGGCTTTCTTTGGAATTATGAAATCTAATAAGTTTCTTTTTTATGTTTATGAATACGAACAAAAGAAAAGATAAAATTAATTTAACGACAACGCAGCAAAAAAACTTTATCCCTTAGAAAAATTATAAAAGAAGTGCCAACCTAAGGCCATCTATCATTTTAAGATTTCAAAACACGGAAATGTTTTCCACAGTACCCACTTTAACTGATTCCTAGATACGCTCTTAGTTACAAATACTAATTTATGAAAATTTAATGGAAAATAGAATCTAATCATGTAGATAAACATCATAAATCGTCATCTCGAAATCCGAAACTTTGTATAAGATTCCTTATTTAAAAAAATTGTTTTCCTAAATGTGGTAGAAACAAAATTATAACGTAGTGTTACTAATTGTGATTATTGTTTTAAACACTCATTTTCAGTACTACAAAACATTAGCACATTAAGTTCTACAATGCATTGTTTTAATTAAGTAATTCTTAATTTTTAAGACTTAAAAACACGAACTTTTGCTTTCCAAAGTAGTCCCCCACCCCTTTTTAACGGATTTCTAGATTCATCCTTGGTAACAAATGCTAAGTAATGAAAATTTAATAAAAATTAAAATCATAATCATATGCAAATAAACACCAGAAATCGTAATCTCGAAATGCCGATTGAGACTCACCTATTTACACAATTGTGTTTCTAAATGTTAAAGAAACAAAATTATAACGTAGTATCACTAATTTTGATTATTATTTTAAACACACATTTTTTGAGTGCTACAACCCATTTGCAATACACTGAATGGACAATATATATTTGTTTTTGTTTCAAGAATTAAATATCTCGTATCTAACTTCGAGTAATAATTTCATAGTTCGAGGTATTAAAAATATTTTTATAAATATGTAGGGAGGAGAAAACAATGAGACGCACACATTTAATTTGAAACAAAAAGATTCATATAAAAAATTATAAAAATTTATTCTCCTAACGTTAGTTTTATTTAGCGTTTTAAGAAAAAATCTAAAAAAGTTCACAGATAAAAATTCCAACTTGTTGCATTTGCAAATTGTAAGACATTCCCAACTTTTCTGAGAATACTCAAAGAAGGGTCAACAAAGGAAGTCGTCTGTCACTGTCGCCCGATGACAGGTCTAATAGCCCCCCTATGGAGCGGAACTGACCGCAGCAGGGGGAATGCATTCTTTTGTCCAAACCCTGGCACTTTAGAGGTAATTCGCTGCTATTTCGACCTGCCGGCAGGAGGGTTAAAGGTTCCTGTTCAAATCTCGTCCTTCTATTAAAATATAGAAATTCCAATTTTTGATGTAACTTTTAGTTTCCTATTAATAATCACATTTGGTTTCAAACATTAATTTTCCTTTTAACTTTCTTTTGGTTAAATTTTTTTGTGAATATGTTTATGTCTATTATATGAAATAAATTGCTACAGAGCGTTTAATATACAGGGTGCCCACTTAAAGCCCAGAGCAGATCGGCTGGCAGAATTCTAAATAACAGTATGATTTGCGTATTTCTGCACAGTTGTTCCTCATTGTGGCGTCTGACGGGGAGTTTTTGTAATAAGTGTTTTCTACATGAAATAAAAACCCACACCAATATGCATGAAATGCTTACCCGGGACCCAATTTTCAATCCGCTAATCTTTTCTTGAAATGTTCTAGAATATTTTTACGCACCCTATATTTAGATTTGGAAAAAATTAAGTACTTAGGTTCTTTGCATAAGGGAATAAATAAGTTTCGTGTCGAAATGAGATACTACCTCTGCATAGTTAGAAATGAAGTCTTGAAAATTTGTAAAAAATGAGCTACCACTTTTAATGTTATGAAAATTTCTATATTTAATTTTTTATTACCCTCTTTAAAAATGTATTTGGAAACATGTTTCTTGCAGTTTTATAAAGCCCAGATTTTTATACTTCGGCTGGTAGAAGAAAAATGATAGTACATTGTAATGTCATTTGGTACGGATGTAATATGAAAACTTGATTGTTCAATCCCTTGGAAGACGTATGAATGGCTCTTTACTTCATGTTCTAAGATGTAAAATATAAAATGAATGCTTGAATTTTTTTTTGCTATAAGATTCGTTTGCGATGTGCTTTATTGCCAATTTCCGATGTATTATTTCTGCATATGATTCCAACTGTCAATATTTATAATTATCAAACAAATGACAAAATGAGACAACACTTTATATAGTTATGTTTTCAGATCTGAAAATTTATAGAAGAAGCTTTACTACTTTTATTTCAGAATTTGGTATATAAAACTTGAAACTTTTGTTTCACTTGAAAAGCACCATTACGAAACTTTTTTTCATTTATCTAAAGCTAGTAATTTTATATTTAAGCTGTTAAATCTCTAAGAGAAATAGAAATCTCACTCCTATAATATACTAATTGCAACTCAATTAACATAACATTTCAGCTAGACAGTAACACAACAACAGGCTGCTAAGGAATTAACCGGGATACGTCACTGTTACGCGAATGGAAACGAAACCTATCCATATCGTCATGGAAACAATGCAAACAATAATTAAGTCATCTATTGTATTTTAACTCGTTTTTCGACGACTTTTAAATTTAATAATAGCTATTTTTTTTGATACGTTGCGAATTTGACAGCTTATATCATATAACTTCAAAATAACGTCTTTTTTCACTAAGCTGACAGCTTCGGTAATACAGAAATTAAAATGTAAATATGTAACGTTGTTAAAAAATAATTTGTCTCTTGCAGACTACACACAATTAAAAATTTGTGAATGTATAATAGAAAAAGTTAAAAAAATTCTTAAAACATTAAGTTTTATTTATTCTTTCACAAGAATAGTTGTTTTAGATCATATAATTTTTAATACCATCATGAGATTTATTTTTATTGATTTATTTAATATTATAGTATATTTCTCAGAATAATTTTAAACTTCAGCAATAAATTGTAAATTTAAATTCGCATTCGTTATTACTCATGGTACAAAATTTGAAAAATCGTAATTTCTATGTAGCAAAGTCATTTCAGATATTAATTCTTAATGCATTTTTTTCAACCCTCACTACAATTTAAATACCTTTATTAAGTCCCGCAGCAAAATGCCAATAACCGAAAAAATGTCACATTATGTTAATTAAAAAATATTAATTTGCAAAACATTGGAAAAACTCAAAAAAATCGCATCTTCAAAGTTTCTGAATGACAAATAAAATTATATTGTTTATCAAAGAAAATTATTTCTGTATTCATATCTTCTAACAATACCTAGATATGTTAGGTAAAATTTAAAGTAATTAAATAAAACACTTAAAATCAGTATATTTATTAAAAGGGTTTAATAAAAATGGCATTTTGCTGAAAAAATTTCAAAAAAATGCCACAGATGGATTAGTTAAATATGATATGGCAGCATTAAACTAAGAGATTGATTTATTGTAAAAGTACGCAAAAAGTCTGCAATATATCTATAAATGAATTGAGGTAATAATAAATGATATTCTGAGTTTGTATTACTTACACAGTTAAGAAAAATTTTTACCAAATTTATCTTATGAGAGAGCAGCACTTCATTCTACATTTTCAAAAGAATATTGATTAAATTTGAAATAATTTATTAGATGAAATTCATCATAATTCGACTTCTCCAATGTCAGCAGAAACATAATATGTACAAGCTTAAATATATATAAAAAAAACTTAGATAAAATTGTCACACAATTGAAAATTGTGCAAAACTTGTTTTCTCTTCTTAGAAATCATGCTTTATTTCATATACTTCAAAAGTATCTTCAAATATAAGAAAACATATTTTCTTCATTAATATGCCCACTGATGTTGAAGTAAGCTGGATAATCATTACGCATATTCATCATGTTACAATTTCAAAATGTTAAGAAATAACCACTATGAATTGTGTCGCAAAAGTTAAATACAGCAATGCATCTGGTCTTCTTCTGGAAGGAAAGATTTCGTTCAATTCCTGTTAGTGTCCAGTCGTCTTGAAGAAACATCATATGAAATAACAACAAAATACCTGCAAGTAAAAAAGAGAATTCTACTAGAATCCATTTATATAACATGGGTTTCCTTTTCTTTTATTTGTTGTGGAGCATTTATGGGACATAAAATTGATAAAAATGGTACTACCCATTCCTTGTAAAACTTGATGTCATTGCAAAATATTTTCTTCGACCGAAAACGGTTCAAGATTTAAGACGTTTCGTAGGAACGCTATTTTTTTTTTCGGAGGATTTTTACCTCAAGCGGGTCAAAAACATGTAGCTCTGCAGCCAAATGTTAGAAAAATGTTTGAAACGAGATAAACCTCCAGTTAGTTGGACAAAAAAGCCTGACCAAGATTTCCAAAATTCCTCTAATGATCTTAAAACAGTTGTTCATTTAGTAGATCCTGATCCTTGCGCAGCAAGAATTTTAATGACTGGTGCTTCCAATAAAGTGGTATGTAGCAAATTGTTTATTGGTTTTTTTATTCAACAATGGGAAACTGCGTTCGGGAAACAGTTAGGTTATTTAACGCAAACTCAGCACAGCAGAACAAATATACAGAACATACGACCGGTAGTTGTTAGATATCTCCGCATTTATAAAATATTTTCGCTATCTGCTGAGAGAAACTAAATTTACTATTTTGTGTTACTGCAATGAGACCAAAAGCGATAATTAGAAGAAAAATTCATAGAGTTTTGAAACTTTGGTCAAATACTCTTCTGACATCAAGGAAAAGGAAACCGTAAAGTTTCCATCCCTTAGGGGGGAACTTCCCCCCCTCGAACTTCCAAAACCATCAAAGCACAAAATGATCGTAGCCAGCTTATTAGACAATAATTAACATTGCTTATTTTAAAACTGCAATAAATTATTTTCAGAAATATTCTAATTACATATAACCTCGCCCTGGCCATGTTTCATAATATCTTTGATACAGTTCCAGAGCGACCAGTTGGTAACACTGACAACCTTTACTTCATTCTTGATGGAGGCTCTCTTATTCGTCGTGTAGTATGGCTAAAGCAAGAGACTTTTGGTGATGTTTACACCACATATATGTCTTATATCAAAGAAAAAGTATCAAGAGAAATAATTTTTAAGGGGACATACGACTGTTAAACCTCGAAAATTTTCGATTTTTAAAAAATATAGATATTATTTCCCTGTATTTTCGGAGCAATTTAAAACAATCCGCTTTAAAAAATTCTCAGAATTATGAAAGTTATTTAGGAAAATATACCAGCTCTCCAACGTAAACATTATATGGTCGGTCATACCTTTAAAGCGCTGTATCTCAAAATGTGTTTTTTTGATAATGCGTGCACGTTTTCTCAAGAACTATTGAATATTTTTACATAACATGTTTAGCGAATATGCATTTTTCTACGTTCTACCAATTGAACCACATTTTTGTATATATTTCTCCAAAGAATTTTTTGGGGACGTTAGAAAAGTTGAAACTTTGGCTATTTTTAACATTTTTATTTTAAATTGGTATATAAAATAGAAATTAAATTTAAATGTTAATAAATTGAGGTTCAGTTTCTTACACAGACTGTTTGGATTACTTTGACACCCAAAATATTGTGTTTAGATAAATATTTTATACGTAATCATGCGCGCAAGGTGACTATCTCATTTTTTCTCCAAAAATTATACCTATTTTTATTACTCTCTCAAATAAATACATACCAATATGAAGGTTTCAAAATGTGAGTGCTATAAGAGAAAGAACAAATTTTTTAAGAAAAAAAAGTGAGTATGTGAATTGCATTGTTTCAGAGATTTAATGTATTTAATTTTGCAGCTTTGCACCATTTTTTGGAGGTTTGAAAGTAATATGTCCCCTTAATGAAAGCACAGTTCTCCTTGACTCTCAGAGACAATTTCTTCAATCTTGCAAATAAGGAGCGTTTCATTTCGCAAACTTTGTAGCAACAGATGATGCTGATATACATATTGTGAAGACCGCTATAGAGACATATGAGAAGATGAAGAAACAAGTTGTTGTAATTGACCTTCTTGTTTTACCTACTGCTCTTACTCCAGACTATATGGATATTCTCATGCTGAAAGAGGGTAAAGGTGAAGTCAAAGATAGGTTCTATTGCTCTAAAGATCTGCAGAATTCTAATCTTGTGATTTAATGCAAAAAATCCATTCTCTCCCTTCATGCGATTAGTGGTTGTGATACAACTTCAGGGTCCTATGGAAAGGGAAAACTACAAGCAGTGCCGTTGTCCAACCACAGTAAATACTTGCAAGATATCCCTGATATCTTTAATAACCCTAAATGAACTTATATTGAGATTGAAAGAGCAAGAGAGAGGTTCATCATCGCATTGTACAGCAACAAGAAGAAAGTAGCTTGAATAAGATGAGGTATGACTGTTTCAATAAACTAGTAGGTCAAGCAAGTTCTGCTATTCTTTTCTCCAAGTTACCACCAACCACAGAAGCTGTACATCAACACTGCCGTCCCACATTCCACCAAGAGCAAACATGGCAAGGACAGTGTTTGAACCCATCCAGATGGGGATGGAAGTAGTGAATAAGTCGTTGACGCCCATATGCACTACTAAAGGACTGGCGCCAGCTAAAACAGTGTCTCTAATTACTTGTGGATGTAATAAAGGCTGTGGGAAATAATGTAAATGTGTCTGAACTAACCTGCGTTGTACTACTTTGTGCAAGAATTGTCGAGGCCAAAGCTGCATTAATACCGAGGCAATAGACATCGTCGAAGAAGAGGACGAAGAATATAATGATATCATATAAGTAAGCAGGAGCAATTACATTAGTATCCATATTTAGGTATACATATTAGGTATACATATATTAGTATACATATACAGGTATTTACTGTGGTTGAAAAATTGCATTGCTTGTAGTTTTCCTTTTCCATAGAACCCTGAAGTTGTGTCACAACCACTAATCGCATGAAGGAAGAGGATGGATTTTTTGCATTCGATCACGAGATTAGAATTCCGTAGATCTTTAGAGCTATAGAACCTATATTTGATTTTACCTTTACCCTCTTTCAGCATGAGAATATCCATATAGTTTGGAGTAAGAGCAGTAGGTAAAACAAGAAGATCAACATCTTGACCAATTACAACAGCTTGTTTCTTAATCTTCTCATATGTCTCTATACCGGTCTTCACAACATGTACATCAGCAGCATCTGTTGCTACAAAGTTTGAGAAATGAAACTCTCCTTATTTGCAAGATTGCTTAGAAATTGTCTCTGAGAGTCAGGGAGAACTGTGCTTTCATTAAAAATTATTTCTCTTGATGCTTTTCCTTTGATATAAGACATATATGTGGTGTAAACATCACCAAAAGTCTCTTGCTTTGGCCATACTACACGATGAATAAGATAGCCTCCATCAAGAACGAAGTAAAGGTTGTCAATGTTATCAACTGGTCGCTCTGGAACTGTATCAAAGATATTATGAAACATGGCCAGCACGAGGCTACATATAATTAGAATATTTATGAAAATAATTTATTGCAGTTAAAAAAATATGCAATGTTAATTATTGTTTAATAAGCTGGGTACGATCATTTTGTGCTTTGATGGTTTTGGAAGTTCGATGGGGGGTGGGGAAGTTCCCTCCTCAGGGATGGAAACTTTAAGGTTTCCGTTTCCTTGATGTCAGAACAGTATTTGACCAAAGTTTCAAAAATTTATGAATTTTTCTACTAATTGTCGTTTTTGGTCTCATTGCAATGGACTAGTTGTCCACTCTCTCTTAACTTCCACACCACACTTGCGCTCTAATATTGAGGCACTGACATATGTATGTGCTTACAAAAGTGAATACTTATACATACCACTTTATTTACATAGAATCTTTGATTGATGCGTCTTCTTTTGTTAGAATAATGAATTTCTTTTGAAAATTGAAAAATCATTGCAACTTTGATAAGAGTTTATAATCGTACTACTGCAACAAAATGTATAGTTTTCGTACTCATTCGACGCAGAATTTTATCCTCTGCGATTTTCATTTACATCATTTTTAACATTGAATGTGTAGAGTTGAAGGAATCTAGGGAAATCCGAACAAACATCCCCCTTCACTTCAGTTTTTTCGCCTAGGAGGGGAAGCTCCCCCCCATCAGAGGTGGAAACTTTTCGGTTCTGATATCCTTGAGGTTATAGAATTTTTTAACCAAAGTTTCAAAACTATATAAATTTGTTCCCCTATTTTA
>BGPR01004728.1:39690-76710 GCA_013235015.1 Araneus ventricosus
CGTCTTCCGTTCAGTTGCACAATTTTGAACAATAGGTAAACTTTCTTAAGAGTTAGAAGAAATTCAAGCGTGGATTTTTGGAAACCTATTTCTTTGACGTATTAGATTAGAGATTTGTACTAGATCCAATGATGGCTGGTAAAATCTCTAGAATTTCATCCATTTTATCTATTTCTTGTTTCAGCTTCTTTAAAGTTCTAAGCTTTTTTACGGACAGGCAGATGAAAAATTTCCCTTTATTTGATTTCGTCTAAATTAAACAAAAGATCTTTCATTTTGGCACAAACACCACTACTAATTTCATGCTTTAATCCCAGAATTGTTGTTTTAGTTCTAAGACACAGAGGAATTATCAAAATCTGGAAAAAACTATTTGACGATTGCAATAATATTTGGCCACTCTTCATGGGAGTAGCCCATTGCCAATTAGGAGAAAGCAATTTTGCTTAGAAAAAGTTATTTGCATTTTCCTTTGTTCAATGTATTCTGAGATTTTTTCGATAATACTTAATAAATGATATACTTTTGCCAACTGAAAAAACATTTTAATTAATAATTAATTCAGATGTAATTAATAGATAAATATGCTAATTAAAGAATACATAGTGTAATAAATATAAAATGTAATTATTATTAATAAAAATGTAATTATTTTTAATAAAAATGTAATTATCATTACTAAAAGAATGCAGCATTACACTATTTTAAAACCTAATGACTAGTAAGTCGAACTATAAAAGTACATTATATATGATACTTTCAGATGGCCCCGAAAAAATTCTGCTGCAGGGGCCCTGATTATAACCACCCAAGAAATTCACGTTGAGAAAAAACCGATCTCATTTTTCCTAACATTTTTTTTCAGATTGACAACATTTTTAGCGTTGGAATGCTTCTCGCAGGGTTTAAAAATAATATAACGCAACAAAGAGAACAAAAACACATAAATAAATGTAATCAGAATTGTAATTCTAAAATAGTTACCATGGTTTTATATTGAGAGCACCGCCCCAAGTTTAACAGGAATTATAATGGTGCTGAGTTTTCCATTCAAGCTCTTGTAAGTAAATATTTTACCTAGAAACATGTGACGTCTTTACCCTCTTTTGTTGCTTGAAACCACTATCTCAGTAGAGTTGCGGTTTTCAAATAAACTTTTCATACTCATTTATATGCTTCTGAATAAAAAATCTTATATAAAAAAATTTAAATAATAAACTGGTGTAGCTTACAAAATCATTCATTCTTGCTTAAATCCAAAATTTCTTCATCTGTATAGAAATGGGATGTAAAATTCCATTTCGCGCTAAAAAGCTTTCCACGGTGGAAAACATTTAAAACACCACTTTTGATATCTCTAGAGCTATATTTTCGACAGCAACACTGTAAGCTGATTATGCCGTGTATATTTTTAAACAGGGTGACTCTGCAACAACCGCTAATACAGTTTGGACTTTAAGTTGTTTGAAAATGTTTTCAAACCAGAACTTCAACTCTGTAAACAAGGCCAGAGCATTCTGGAAAAGCAGAATTCTCTCATCGGGTGATTTCTCATCGTCACCTCAGTTCAGTACACCTCGTTACATGTCATTTTTAGAGGTTTCTGTGTAAATCCTTTCATATCTATAAAGATAGAACTCTGCAATCGAGTTTTCCCTCATTTTTTTTCATCTACTACAGTTCTGAAATTCCATACGATTGTTTATTCCCGGTCAAATTACAATATATAGGACAGATTACAGATTTTAGCTTTCAGTTAAAAGTATTAATTGTTGCTTTCCAGTTAAAATTTTAATTGATTTTAAAATTCCAAAAAAACTGGAGTAATGAATTATAAAATATATTAAACATTAAAAAGTGAAAACAAATAAAAAAATAAGTTAACACTTTTATTTTTTGTACTAAAAATGTTCGAAATTTTAAAAAAATCCATGAAGATTTTCCAGAGAGCACATTTTAAAGTGTCACATTATATTGACAACCCACTGTACATAAAGCATAATACATGAGCAGAGAACGATATAATGATACGTAGAGAAATTAAAATCCGAATATATTATAGAATGTATCCAAAAGGAACTATCAGATGAATGCAATGAAAGGGTAGAGTGTTACCTCTCTTTTCTTTGGGGCATATAGTTGCAGCAGTCGCACATGATTCGGAGCTGTTAGTGTTGTTCGATGCAATGTTAAAGAAAAACAGATAATGTATTACAACCAGTTACATCGGGGATTACAGTCACAACCCTCCCACAGTATGTGGGACTGCTTTTTGTGTTGTGTCTCGTTATAAAGGTTGTCATGTAAAGGACAAAATTTGCTACAAAGAGTATATATTTCCTAAAATATATTTTAAATATAAAAAATATCTAAAATTTATAAACGAATTAAAATTCCAAAAGGAAATTTGAAAGATTTCTTTAAAAATTACAAGAAATTAATTAAAAGTTGAGAATTGAATTCTCAAATGTTGAGTATCACAATAGATAAAGCTGTTACAGAAATTAAAGAGGCTCGAAAAATAGAATTTAAAAAATTAGTGAATTTTGAGAAATATTTTTTTTTAAAAAGTAGTTTTATAAATTCATTTCACTTACTGCTCTTTTTCTTCTTCCGAAAATATCACATGAACTCATGCACGATCAAAAAATATTTTCTCACGCTTTTAAACTTGAAGATTGGTGGGATTCACGTAAAATTCGTCGTAATGGAAACGGATGTTTTTGCAATAAGACAATAATCTTCCTAGAAGAAGCAAAGTGTATCTGCGACAGGCTCCTATCGACTCCCCATACAATGCCTCTTAATAACCGTCATGCCGTGTAAGGACTCGGAAATAGAACAGGTTTGCTTATGATACCTGTTATAAACAGTGTCGGTTAGTGCATTGGAAAAGTGTGGGTACTGTAACTTAAATATTTCGTATTTCAATTAAATTCAAAAAATTATATGTTAATAACTAAAAAATAATAATTAGATTTTGATTTAATATAGGTAAATATCAACAAAGTAATTGTGGGTAATTAACTAATAGTTTTTAATTAATTTTAATAAAAAATTGGAATTGAAAAATTTCTTAAACATGTTTCTTACAATACTGATTATCGTACACAACAAAAAATTACATCATCCGTTTAAAAACATAAACAAATCATGAAAGTACAAGGGTAAATTAAATGAACGTGCTGTTCCAATTTTTGTAACAAAAAAGTTTATATTATAATATTCTTTTATTATTAGTTTTTTTTATCAATAAATCGATTTCTCGAAATGAACGATTAGTAAAAAAAATTTCCGGCGAGGAAAAAATTTAAAAAAAAATTCGTTGCTGATAAAAAAAAACTGTCTATTCAACAGCGTTTTCTTTCCTTCAAGGATTGTTTGACAGAAATGATTGCGCATTGTTTCTGATCCTACGAATCAAGATAAAATTTATATTGCAATGGAAGGCGGTACTTTCAAAAGTTCACCCCTCTACGAAGAGAAGCATGTAATTTTTCCCTGCGATTCCGCTGAGGATTGACAGCTCTAAAACGAAATTTTCGTTTCATTTATCATGGATATTATGTTTCATCATTAAATAAATTAGTAAATATATTTATACAGTGAGAAAGCTATGATGCTGCCGTTCCGCCTTGCGTTCACAAAACCCGCTATTGGTTATAAGTGTCGAGATATTTCAATACAGAACAACACGAAGATATTTGCATAAATAAACCATTTTCACAAGTTTTGCAGCTACTTTCAGACGAAATAAATACAGATTCCAAAAATAAATGTGTGGTGTGTGTTCAAACAAACTTACAATTTTTGTCCTTTCAAAGTGTTGCTACTCGACCATAGCGTTTTACCTCCCAATTAAGAATTCACCAACCTTCAAAATACCAGCAATAATTGGAATTTAGTTTATACTTACAATATTTAAAAATGTTTAATGTCGTTCATGTCATTTGCATCATCTTAAAATAATCGTCTTATTTTTCAAATATTTTAAAGCCTACTGACTCCTTTGACATTCGATACAGTAAATAATCTTTTACGCATTCAGAAAACATCGTGTTGCATTAGCGACACGCAAACTCCTTTGACTCATACTTTGGCCGCATGGCGCTTTCATGTAGAATTAGTATGTATATTTTCTATATATCCTTGAAATCAAGTACTGAACTCGCTATCTCAATGCCTATACTGTTCCACCAGGCCACCGCAAATATCTGACCATCATGAGAGTTTTAGCATTAGAATCATTTATTAAAGAACTAAATTAAATATAAAGTAATGGTCTTATAAATCCCAATTGAAAAAGTTTTCCTTTTACAGAAAAAAGTGAGTTGTCTCAGCTCCCAATATCTTTTAAGATTATCGATACTAAAACCATTTGAAATGAAAAATAATGTACCTCATCAAGTTTTTAATTCAAGTGACTTATTTGCATCACGGAGGAAATATTTATAAAAAAGCAGTGCATTTCATTGTTAATAACTTTCTATGATTCAAACCTTTAAGGACGGTCAAACGCATAACGCTACAAGAAACCTGCACGCCCGGGTGACAGTCGTCCTCAAAGATTTAAAGCTCATTAAAGGGAAAGAAAACGTAGAATAAAATGTAATCATAGAATAGCAATCAAGGTGTAAAAATTTCAAAAGCTGCATCAATGCACAGAATACAAAAATGAATGCATATCATTCTTTTCCACGAAAAAAAATCAAACGAGAGGTTTAAAAATACTCTTTTATTCGTGTACTAGGCAGCTAGATTTTTTTTTAATTTTTATTGTTATCTATTAAGATCTTCGAGAAATCAAAAGTTTCCAAAAATCTCTATCAATTGGTGCCAGTGTTACTGAATCAAAATTTAATATTTTTAATGGTTATCTGATAATAAAGTTCTAGAAGCATTGCAATAGTGTACTGTCATCGAAATTACAGAAAAATGAATATAATTTTTATCCTCTAGCACTGGTGGAAGTGACGGAAAAAATGGTTACAAAGTGCCATGTTTACAAACTTGAAACAAGACAAAAGTGTGTAAAAATAAAGTTCAAATTATAAAAAATTAAAACAAATTTGTAGATATTTTCACAATTTCATATCAAAAATTATTCTCATAAATATATTTTCAAGTAAAAAAGAAGACAATATATTGGCTTTAATCTAAGCAGAATATATCATAAAAGCAATTCCGAAATGTTCAGATATTTATTTGAAAGCACAAAGAAGAATATCTAAGAGACATTTAAACGAGAAAACGAATGATGTGATTGCATGCAATTCTTCCTCAGTATATTTGCCGATACATCAAAGGTATAAATAAAAAATACATGCCAGTATAAATTCAACTCCTGAAATAAAGCGAAACACGTTTTTAAATATGCTGATTAATTTTCGCAATCAGGAGGTAGTAAAAAAACTACCACCAAGTACAGTGGAGTCCCATAAAATGATCACTGTCTGTCCGGACATCTGGTTATTCCAGACGAGATTTTAAAAATCTACACCACTTCTTGTTATTCCTACATCAGTTGGTAGAATATGAACTTCGGTCTACGTATTCAGTAGTATTAAAACTAATATTAAGCTTCTTCTAGCGTAGCATAACAGAGAGATTTTAAATACATTTCACAAAGTCTTACCCAAAATGGTGCATCACCTTTGTTTAATAAAGAATTAAAATTTGAAAATTTGTAAAAGTGATCATACCACTTTTAAAGTTACGATAATTTTAATATAAAATTTTTAAATTTATTCGAGATGAAATTGTTCTCTGTCATCTTGTTTTTTTTAATGTAAAGCCCGGATTCCTATTTCTGGGCTGGTAAAATAAAATTAAAATTGTTGTCATTCAGGGCCAGCCTTTCCTGAATTCAACACAGGTCATGGCTAGGGCACATATTCAGACGAAATATCAATATTATATATTTCAGTATTATTTCGTAAAAAACTGCTGTTGTTTTTAAAGAACATTCCTATGCATTAAATAAAGTGTCGGTACAGTCGCGGAGCAAACCAGAATTATTTTGCTGTGTTTCATTGTAACTGAAAAAAAGTTACAATTTTACAAGAAAAACTTGTACTAAAAGATTCTATGGTTAAAACTCTCATAAGGAATAATCTACTTATTTAAAATAACTTTAACTCCAACATTTTCAATGGTAACAACATTTTTGATGTTATAAATAAATTAATCTGCAAAATATACCAAAAGATATAAATTTTGGTTAATATACCATGAATATATTGGTAAATATGTGACATTTTATATTCTCGAATAAATAGGATATGTTTCCACATTAAGATAACGAAGTTCTCCCGCTTGCCTCTAAATGTTGTTGATAAAATTTAATTTATTTCGCATTTTAAATGTCAACTTAAAAGTAATGGTCTACATTTGAAAAACGATAAATATTTGATGTGTTAAACAATTCCGCAGAACTGAGGTTTTCTACAAAAAAATTTATCTTGTCCTACACATTTATTGATATCCAGGAGAGCAGGATATTCGGTATAATTTTCACTTTCGCTTGAATAAATTCTGAGCATACAGTGGTAAAATTTCAATAATGCATGAGAATTTAGACATTTTTTTAATGAGTGGAATAAAATAGATGAATCGTTGTTTGAATGAAATGTTTGCATTAATATTCATGTTAATAATAAAAATTCCGCAGGCGGCAAGTAATATGATGAAAGTGAAACACATAAGCAGTTTGTAAGCAATACAAATTCAATCTGCTGAACAGAGTTTCGTGAAATGTTGTTGAAAATCTCAATGAAGGGTATATATAAATAAAAGTTAAACGGGAATGAAAAATTTATACATTGAAAATACAAATCCGATTCTGGTCCGATATGGTTCTGATAAAAAGTATAACCACCTTGATATAACAAGACTCTCTGTTATTCTGTAAGACACCCCCAATTAAATTAAAAGATTTTGTCCGAGGTCATATTCTCCTTTAGAATTTTTTTTTAAACAGAATGTTTCGCTCTTTTTTCATAACTGACATTTTTAAATCCAAATTACTTGAAAACTTTTCTTCAAATTTTCATCAAAATTACTTTGAAGCACATATGCAGGGAAGATCTTGCATCCTTTAATTAATGAGTTTGTTTATATTAATATTAAAGGTAATAAATCAATCAGAACACTTATGACTTGGTCTTCCTGTTTTGAAAAAAAAAACTTACTGTCCATTTTTAGCCAGAGAATTTTACGTAAGTCTGTTTTTATTTTTCATTTTATTTAATATTAAGAGTTTTGCTTATTATAAATATTATTTTCAATTTTATAGTATAAATTTATTTTTTAAAAATATTGTTATTATTTTTTATAACTTAGTTTAATCTGAATAGATTGTTGAAATTTTTATGAAAAGTTCCCGTTTTTGTTTCCAGTATTTTATTAGTTCTTTCTTGCTTTGAATTCTCAAATAAGTTATAGTTTGAACCATTTGTGTATTATAAAAATTCCTATCAAGATAATTTTTTATTTAAAATATTAGAGATGAAAGTATTTTCTTCCCGCTCAACGACGGGTGTATCAAATAATAATTAAGAAAAATCATCCTTATATTTTATACATTTTTTGTGAGTTTCAAATTTATTTAAAGAATGGTTTATTAACTCTTCGTCATTTTTTAAAAAGATAAAAAAATTAATATATGTGTTTGCGAATAACTTATAATATTTCAATAGCAAAAAATACATAACGAGCACATACACTAACATCTTATAAAAATAACTGTAAAGCTGTGTTTATTATGCATCTTTTTTATGTAATTACCTTAAAATTGCCATCATAATTTCATCACAGAAACTGGTGTTATCTAAAAAAATTCCCATGATCGATAAACTGTTCCATGCTTCAAATACTCTTTCATCCACTTGCAAATATTCTGTATAGCGGGTTACTACAAGAAGATTTAACTGTTAAGTAAGGGATTTTGTTATAGATATCTTGTTAAACGTCTCGGAATATTATTCAGAGCACTGATTTAACATCCTAATACTGTTCGCAGGAGTTGTTTCGTGTGCGTCTCCGCAAGCTAAGATGAAAGTGCGTGTCTTAAAGTTTATTCCTCTTATCACAATCATCTCATGTATAAACTGCGTTTTTAGCAGTGTATTTCTTTGTGGAAAATAAACAAGCAGCTATTATAATTTCTTCATTAAAATAACCTTCGTATAATGTTGTTAAATCAAATTGCATGCAATTTTAAGTCATTGGGTTTTTTTCTCTTCACCAGTGCTGAACAGAAATCGAAGCTCCACAGAAATGTGAAAAACTCCACATATGAATATTTCAAAAGAGAAATGGGATTTTCAGTTCAAAAAAATTTAATTTGGTTTGTGGTTGGATGTGAAAATCGACCTCTGCAAATATGACCAGTTTTATCTGATTGAATTGCTAGTAATGAAGTGAATATAAGGTTTTATTTTCTAAAAGATATCAACTACAATAAAATATGGATATATACTTTTTTAAAGATTCCCTTTAATTTAAAACTTTGTACTTGTCATATTTTCAATTAAACGCATCAAATTCAGTATTTTGAATCTTATTTCTATAGAATTAGATGATATACAAAATTAAGGCGACATATTGCTATTTTCTAATAGGAACTAATTTAATAAATAACAATTTTCCTGTTTTTAATTTTTTAATTCTGGGCCAGTAAATAACAACCTAAAAAAAGCGAATACCTCTTTATTTGACAACCGCGTCTTTATTTGAGATTGTGGTTTGAGATTATAAATAATGTTAAGGAAATGGAGACTGTCTAGATATTAGTTACATCAGCTTGTATATGGACCCAAAGATAATGCAGAGGTCTCTGGAGTCTGATATACGATTCTAGCGCTCTCGGTTTGAGCTCCTGGAACTACGAACCGAAGCCCTAACCAATGCACAGCGGAATTAGAATTTTAGTTAATCTTGTGTCACAGCTCTTGAGATAAATTTCGCTAAAGATTTTAAAATTATTTTTTTGCTTAGATTTATTTAAAAATTTGTGTTGTTTTCTGTATGAGATATTATTTTTTAGTACCAGCGACATGGATTCCAACACTAACAATGTTGGCAATCTGAGAAAGATGTTAAGAAGATTGACAGATTAACTCTACGTGAAATTCCGGGACTGAATTGTTCAGGATTCTTCCAGTTGAAAGAGTTTGAAACGCGTCCAGTTTAAAAAATGTTTCTTTTTTTCTATATAATATGTAACTTTCTTTCTGTTGTGTTGCAATGGCATTTTATTTTTTTAAATAATTATTACGTGTAAAAACTAACATACGTCACTTTAAAATTCAAAAAAATTAGCTTCTCAGTGAAATTACTTTTAGTTCTATTTTATTTTTTCCCTAATTATGAAAATTGTTTTAAAAAAATAATTAATTTTCACAACTATATGTATTATTGCTTTAGTATACGTATTATATAAACGGCGGAAATATCCTAAATATATTTAAATATATCTTGTATACAGAATATATAATTCTTTTTGGTTGTTTGCTGTAGCCCTCTACATCATATTTAATGCACTTGGGACCAACTTAAACGAGACATTTTTCATGCAATACGTTTCTCGAGGCTGAAACCAAACGGTTCCAAAGCCGAAAACTTACCACCAGGAAAGCGTGGTTGTTAAAATCAAAGATGGAAGAATACAGACGAGGAGAAATTCTGGAATCTAAATGTTCATGTTCTACTAGAAGATCATAATTTTTTGATGCTTAATAGGAAACATTACAGTGGATAAAGAATCAAATGATCATTATAAAGTTCAATATTTTATGATGTGTTCACAATTTAATACAGAGATCACACTAGTAGCTGGTATTTACAAGTACCAATAAAATACAATTTTATTTGAAGCAATTGATCAAAATTAAGTTATCAAACGATTTCAAGAGATATAATAGCTTTACTAACACGTAATAGCAGGGCTGAAAGAGCTAAAAAGTTATCGCAAGTTCGAATTTATGCTCTAATGATAACTGAAGGATGATTTTAGATTGAAAATACAGTTATAATGAAAAAACCCAGCTTCACTCGTCATTTAAAGGTTTGTTAGTAATTAAAATTATATGCAATTAAAAATTTTCTCTATGCTTTCTTCTAATGGATTTCTCCAAAATTATTAAAGGTAATCAATCTTTTTTTATGATTGCAACCAATTATCTCTTTTACTTCAATGTCATCTAAAACTTAAGAACAGTTTTTACATTTTAGCAATTTCATAATTATGATATGCCGAAGCACTTAAATTTTAAAGAAATAATTAAATTTGTTGATGACATAATGAAACGCTGGTGGAAGATTTTTCTTTTTTTATGCATAATGAACTTTCAATTTAAAGAATCTTGACCGTTAGAATATATCGTTAAGAATTCCCCAATTGAATGACAATGATGGTACTAAAATTTATTTCTGCTTAAACTTTGGATTAAACTTCTTACTTAACATGACTTAAAAAAATAGCTATTAAAGTTTTTGGTTAGAAAGTAACCGAAATTTACTTTCAAATTTTGAGATTGAATTAGGAACTGCCACAATGGTAAATTACTTTTTCTTATTGTTATTAAAAATAAATGCTTTTATATTAATTCAAAGATTTTTTAACATTAATGATAGAGTTATTTACAATTTCTTAAAAGAAGCAAGCAGCAACACCTATCTCAATTTATAGAAATTTCAATCAGTAAGAAAACCCTGAATTGTTCGCAACTACCACCTAATACTTGCAATTTTGTTTAACATCCGGTAAGTATATGCGATCTCAAGTTTACACCAGATGTTAATTAACGCAAATATTTGCGTTGAGAAATATTCAATTTTTTCTTCCAAATTTCAAATATGAGATAGATAGTGTTGCTTGTTAAGCACAATTTTCTTAATTACACTCAGAATTACACCAATAAAATACTGTAAATGTTAAAAACGCAATAAAAGACCGAAAGATAATTTCAGAGTTTGGTCAATCATGTAAAAATTGCATTTTTCTGTTTTCCTAGAGGCAAATATCGCATTGGTAACAAAAATGTTTGAGCAACAGAATCAGAAAATGTGTTTCTGTTATCGACATAAGTGTTTAATTACTGAAAAATTATAAATGTTTTTTGGAGTGAGCTTCTTAAAGTTATTTCACATCCCTATTAGCACAGGAAAAACAGCCAATATTTTAAGAATAATGTTGTGGAATATCTCACTCGTTATCCTGCATCATTCTGCGCGAATAATGCGGACGTTTGGCGGACAAATCTGTGATTGGTTGATGTTCCTTCGGTAACCCTTAAACCCAGAGAGGGTCACCTAGGGGGGTCACGAAACACTCGACGCCTCCTCCCAAAGAAGGCGCAAGAGTTGTAACGCATTCAGACGTCTCCCAGACTTCTGCTTATTTCCCCTCGCCAAATTATTTTCTACAAGAGGTGGTATTGAGGTCACTACCACGGCTTGAAACGCTTTCATTCGTTTGATACTTAGAAACATTCGCTTCATGAAAAATGCGAATGTGATTCTAACATTAAAATGAGGAGATCGTTTATAGATTATACTAAATAATTTATTGAAATTAAATGAAAACTGAAGAACTATTTATGATTGCAAAGAATATGAAAAAATAAACAGAATTTACATTTTATAGCTTTTAGCAATTAAAGAAAACAAAGCGATTGAATTATCTGTAGAAGCAATGAACTGTTTTAATTTTACTGCGATGAAATGTATTGTTAAAAATACTATATAAACAAAATTCTAAAAAAATTGTCAAAATTAAGGAAAGAAAATGTACGACAATTAAATTAGTATCATTGAAAAGAATTTTTTTTTAAATTTTAAGACGGCATAAAAAGTCTTTTTCTACAATAATATGAAACAAAATGCTAACTTTACTGATGAACTTTGTCGACTAAAAAAAGCAAATATTTTCATATTGCATATGCAAGTCTGCTCATTGAGAAGTGAAATACACATTTTCTATTAACCTTATTTTTAACTAAAAATTGGAAGATTGTATTGCATGCAATATCAAAGAGCTTAGAAAATAGTGAGGAAACAGGACAAAGAATTAATAATATATAAATAAAACAAATTTCATGAATAAAATAAATACAAAAATTTATATCAGGATAAAATTCTTTTTATGAAAAGTAAGTAAATCTTATGGAGGTTTCCTTTAAATCAAAATTTGGTTTAAATTTTATTTTACAGAACTTTAATTGAGACCATTTGTTCACAACATCGCGAATGCCTAGTATATCTCACTATGTATTTTAAAGAAAAGAGTAACATTAATTAATCCAAATGTTCATTATTTATGTTCGTTTGAGTATATCCATCTTCAATTTCGCAAGGTTCAGAATGAGACGAACAACTTTGAAACTTGAAGGTAGAACATTTCATAATGTAAATGCTGCTTTTGAAATATTTACTAAAAACAAGCATTTTTCACTGAATTTAGAAGTATTTGCAATTCAAGCATATAAACATTCTTATTCTTCTGAAAAAAAATTCTGAATAATATTCTACTATTTATCGATTCTTTAACTAATTATTTTTCTTTACTGGAAATGACAAAAAAAAAGTTTCAAACACTGAAAATATAGAATAAATTTGTTCGTGAATCATAGTAAGTTTTCTAATTATTGTATCAATATTTCGTGATACATTTATATCTTCATTTTATTTCAGTACATTCACTTTACAGAGACAAAGTTTTAACGAGAGAATCATTATGTATAATATTTCCATAGAACACGAAAAATTTTAGAATTCTTTCCCTAATGCAGTACAGTTGAAAAGAGATTTTACGAATTAGCAAGTAATTTTCTGTGATTTTTAGAAAACGTTGTAATTATTTAGATAAGTATTTAAAAAATAATTATTATTCGAGAAAGTTACTGTGCTGTTGAAAAACTTCTCGTGGAAAAAGAAAACTAATGAAACAAAACAAAAAAAATAATAATAATAAATCGAAACTGACTGGTGAATATACGATTTTTTAAACTTTTGTTGACATATGCTGTGATAATAATATTGATGCCGTCTTCCTCGGATCCTTAAAAATTACCCTTGGATAATTTTTTAATTCCTGGAAATTATTTTAAAAAATATCTTACTGTGATGGCTAATTGCAAAGTTTTTAGCTCAAATTCGTAACTCGAAAGTTTTCTCTGGTTCTTTCCTATTTCCTATTAAAATAATAAGATATGGTCTATATTCCGAGTATTTTGATTCATATGATGTCAAAAATAAAAATTTTATTCCTTCTGAATTATTTCCATTATTTAAGTATTTCTTATCTCGTGTCTTTAGTGATAATAAGAGAACAATTTTTAAAGGCTTTAATTCATTTAGAAGATCGTAGAAGGTTTTCTAGATGAATAAAGATATAAAACTGTTAGATGATTAGCGAGAAAACTGCAGATTGGAAATCCAGTTTCTGCAGAGTCAGTTTCTCTTACAATTTAAGTTTTCCTATTATCTCCGTATTGTATGTTTCCAATCTCTTATAGGAATTTTTATTTTTCATATGATTAACAGAATTCCTTACTGTCCAATTCATAAATAATATTTACAGGTCTTCTGAAAATATTTCATTCAAAGTATTTCAAAAATTATTAATATTTATTATAATTAATTATTAATATTTATAAAATTTTTAATATTTAAAATCATAATTCTTATTTATTATTATTAATATAATAACCTTTGAAAGACTATTCCTACAATAAAAGAACGAGAATACATAAAAGTTCTCATTCTGGTATTATAAATTAAATCAATAGAAATCCAAACAAGTGTAAAAGCACAAAGAAATCAATGATAAAGAAAAGGAAGTTTTATAAATATGGTTAATTAGAAACAAAGCCTAAAATTATAATCTAATCTTTCAATTAATCTAATAGATCAGCTGTGAAAAAAAATACTTTATTATAGTCTAGTTTAGTTATATTAACAACCATTTAAAGCAACTCGAGGTTTATTTCGGGACATACTTGGTAATTTTGAACTGCGTTTGCATAACGAAGAGGACACCTGAGCTGGCACCTCCTTCTCCAAACTTCCGCGCCCCACCCGCATAAGGACGTCTGACTCCGACATACTTAACGTGTGCTAGGCCTAAAAATACGGCTATAGTTAGTGAATCGGAATTCGAACCTGGATCCCAAAGGCTGCGAAGCTGAGATCTTACTACTAGGCTACTGTGACCTTATGAAAGAGAATAAAAAGAATAATGTAATAATTAAAAATCATACATATTTACGGTCTTAATCAGAATTTTGGATAAATCGGTAATATTTACAGTTTTTATATTGCTTTTTGATGGTTATATTAAATAATTTAACATTCTTTTTTAAAATTGGTTTGGGAAAAAAGCATTAAACTGGTGAGGAAGATGTTGTTGCGCTTAAAATGTAAGTTTAGTGTACATACGTAAGTTTAGATACATATCAAAATATCTATAAGTTCAGAAAGCCTTAAAAATTTTAGTTTTTAGGAACTTATTCACCACAATCTTTTTGAATCGACAATTTGAAAAAAAAATATGAATTTTTTTCTATAGATATTTCAAATGAATAAATTTTTTATAAGCGTATGGATATATTTCTATGAAATCAATAAATCATTAATAAAAAGAAAATAATAAAAAATAAGTTTTTTAACCCAATCTGAATTAAACTCTTTCTATAAATTTGTTGGATAAATTTTCAGACTTTAAATGTAGGATAAGATAATTTTCATATTCTCATGCGTATTTTTAACAAATTTTTTTTCATTTTAAAATGCAGGTACAGAGGCTGTTCGTACATTTTAAGACTTTTTTTGTGGCATTTTAAGAACTATTTTACATAATTTTTTGGGTTTTAAATATTCAGTTTGATAACCCTTAGTCTTAAATATCCTTCTGCACCGTAACTTGTATAACATTAATGCCTTTTGTACATCGGAAGAGGTATTTTTTCCATTTCCTCTTAAACAGCTTTCCAAAGACCACAAAAGGCTTTCGACGTTTATGTAATACTCTTTTTAAAAGTCCCAAAGCCCAAAAATCCATGGATACATCAGGAGATTTCCAAAATTGTTGCAATAAAGATTTCACTCTAATTACAAACAGAGAAATAAATCCAACTGGAAATCAAAAGGCAACTTTTGCGCAATATTACAAGTTAAAAAAAGAAGAAAATTTTTTTTTGTTCCACCCGAATAGTCGGGGAGCTATTAGAGGGTGATAGACCATTTCCATGCGCCTTGGGGGGCAGGGGGAACTCACAAAAGAGTTCGCATAGCAATGTTGTCTGACCCTTTCTTTGGTTTTATTGTGAAAGTAAAGGCCTGCGAAGTCCGTGAGAAGGGGGGCTGGGGGCTTCACAACGGGCTGTACTCTCATTTCAAGAAGGGTAGGCTGAAATTGAAAACTTGATCTCACACGAAGATGACAGAGTGTTGTAGCGAAACCATGTACAACCTCCAATGCTGGATGAACGGTCATAAAACATCCCTCCTTCTCGCGCCAAGAAAGAAAAAAAGAGAGGAAGCAATAAAAACTTGTTTTGTTTGTTTATTTTATTTCGCTCTGCTGCAGGGGTCGGGGAAACTTTCTGGTAGTAAAATGGCGGTAACAGAATTCTCCTATTACAGAAATCTATAATTAGAAATAGATAGATACTTTAAATGAAGGCCCAATTCCTTTCAAGATTACTCCGATTGGAAATATATATTTGTATTGCTTTATATTGAGTTCAAAAAAGAAACATTCTAGAATAAAATATCTACTTTTCATTTATTTTAAAATGTTAACTGAACTGAAATATATAAGAAACGTTTCCAATTTTTTTTTTCTGTTTATGCATTCCTATTGTTTGGGTCCAATTAGATGACATGGACTGAACAGTTACTTGACTACGTTAGGGACTTTCATAAAGAAAATGAGAAGAGCATGTGCAAAGCTACTAAAAGAAAGAGGGTTAAATATTTAACCCAATTTGAAGTTTAAAATTACTTTGTTAAGAGAACCATGAATATTAAATTATGCATAAGAAGTTCAATTGTAAATAAACAAAATCTGTATTCCTGGCGAACAAGCTAGTCGCTGAGGTCTGCAAATCGAAAATATAAATTAATTTTTTAGCTATTAAATTTATAGACGTTTCTGATACCTATTATAGTAACTGCATTATTTAGTTGATTGGAAAGTGTATGTTTCAGGTAATTTTAACACATAAATAAATATTTTTTTTTGTAACTACAAATATTTTTACTCTTAAAATAAAGATTTTTTTTATTAAAAGCGTAACTAAACACATCTATAGCTTTAAAATTCATAGCAACCATCTAAATAATCCATACACGTATAAAAAATTCCTTCTGCAAACCTAATATACCTAATAACCTATTGCAGCTAAAAAATATAACATTCCTAACAACTAAATTTCAACCATAGAAAAGATATATATTTTAAATTTAAGAAGTAAAAATTATTTGTGAGCAACAACATTTTCGGAAGTTATCACCAAAAAGCCGGCTGATATGGTGCACATTAAATCGGTTGAGGCCATATGTCCACTCGCTGATGTGGTGCGGAAGTTTGGAGGGGGGCATGCGTCACAGGAGATTCGTCAAAATCTCGAGTTCGAATTTTTTGACAATTCCACTACTTTCTCTTTGTATACTTCGTATACGAGAAAGTAAAAACGGTTTGAATTGTATTGTAACAATGAAAAGTGTTGTTGCAAATTATGCCAAAAATAATTTTAAAAATTCGTTACCATTAGCTAAAAGTTGTACAGTCCCTTAATTAGCATAATGGAGAAGGTAATTTTTCGCACTTTCTGATGATTTTAAAAGTGATTTTTGTGGTGTAATAATTTCTAAGTTTATAAGATGAAAGGCCAAATTGCCGCTTAATTTTTAATTTATTTAAAATTCAAACAAAAAAGTTTCCACGATGCACATTCCCGCCCTTCAAAGTACGTTTTTGCTAAATTCTATACCTTTAGGTTGAACGGTATGCCTTGTAGAGAGCCAACACACATAGATTCTATTTTATTATTAATAGAGATATTTTATACTTGATTATATATATATACAATGTTGAAAAAATTCCTGAACTACTTCGATAAGGAAATTTCCATGATTACAAAAAGAGAAACCCTGTCTTTGAACTTAAAACCTTTCATTTACCAAGTTATCGTCCTGAAACAGTCCAATTTGATTTCTGAGAGCATTCATACAAACACAAAATTCTTGTTCCTCGCAGGCCCGTCCTTAGCCGAATTGGAAACAATTTTTGATCATTGGCGGACTGGACAGCTTAAAGGATGGCAAGTGGCTCCTTAAATATAATCTAGTATAGGCCCCTAAGATGTGTGTGCTTGAAAGAGAGAAAGGGAAGAACTTCTTTTCGAGAGAAATTCTCTTCCGGCTCCTGTGTCGAGGCGCAATGACTCGCATCACCCCAGGCAAGAACGGAGATATGACCCTTCTGCGCTGTTAAACAGTTACGAGGGCGAGGGAGGAATCCTGCAATTTGACCGAATAGTTTCTCTGCAGTGGGGACACTCACTCTTTTCTTGGTATTTATGTCTATGGGAGGGGGCCTTATTTGGTCAAGTTGCAAAGCTGTAAAAGAGAAAAAAGATTTCGGTGTTGCTTTTGTGACGAATAATTGGGGGAGGAGAAGTATTCATGTTTTTATGTAGCAGAGAGAGAGTAGCTCGTTTAACTTAATTACGTCAGCCAACTTTAAATTCGCCAACATATTTAAATTTTGGTAAGCTAAAGGTATTAAAAAATTTAACAAACTGTGGTTAGGCAATGTATTAGTATTTGAAAGAATTTTTGATGCAGTATGTGCTGCATTTAATGAAATTAATGACTTATACTATATTAACCTAATTATAGAGTGAATATTTAACCTAATCAAAGACAAAATGAATAAAATAACCCCCAGGGAAAATTTTCTTACCGTAAGTGGAAAGATGGGTTTTAAGATCATTTCTAAAATGTAAATCTATCAAAATAATATAGTAAATTGGTCTAAAAAGTAAATTTAATTGAAGTAACGAAGAAAGAAAAAAAATGGACTAAAAAACTGGTGAAACAACAAAAATGGAATGCAATTTATTAGACTTTAATACATCAAAAGAAGCTTTTATATCGTAAGATCAAAATAACTTTTTAAATTATGCCTTTATTTGTTTTGTTGAAATAATAGAATTATGATTTGAATGATTTGAAAGTTGATTTACTTTCATTACAATACTGCAAATTATTGTTAAAAATTATGCTTACAAATATTTTTCTAAAAATTTAACTGGCATCATTTTAAAGATAATATTTTTGAAATTAAATGTTATGTAAAAATTTTAAATCTGATTATATTTTTGAAAATTATCGCTGAAATAATTCGAAATTCTTCTTAATTTTAAATTAATTAAAATTAAAATCTCTATGAGGTCTTCTATAGTATATTTGTACCAAATTTGGTGACCTTAGACTCAACGAACTCTAAAACGTCAACAAATAGGCAGACACCCTACACATACATTCTCTTTTCTTATTTGTAGACATCTGCATACAAAACCCTGATCAGAAGTAAAAAATAGAATTACTCTATGGTACTTGGTGCTACATTTTATTGCATAAAAAATAAAATGCAGCTATTCTACACTAAACTTATAATTTTCTTGTTTTCAACTGCGGTATTTGAAATTGATCGAGCATAAAATTTTAGTACTATATATGTAAAGATGAATTTTTTTCGTCTTTTATAAAAATTTACAGTTTTTGCCCAATCTTGATAAATTTGGCATATGTTGAAAACGAGGAGAATCCCTTTCAACTTTTGAAAGTCCTAAAGTTAGTTAAAATTTCAGTTATTAAAAATTGAGCAAGATTTTGTTGTTTTTGTGATATATTCCAAAATTTATTTCATAAAAATGATTTTTGTACCATTTTAGATACTCAGAAAATTATCTTTCTAATGATACCAGTATAATGAAAAATTACTAAAATATTATTAGTAAAAATCACTAAAATCCAAATAATTCAAAAAGTCTTCCTTTTGTCACTCTTACAAGAAATGTCCTACTAATGGAAGGCATTTCTCATTTCTTGCTAAAACCGAGTAAGAAAAATTTAATCTAAGGAATTTAAAATTAAATAACTTTAATCATGTTTTCGTTATATTACTCGAGAAATTGGTTTTAACCCTATTGGCGAGTAATTTATTCATTTAGATTCTGTTTAAATTAAGAAATATACACCCATGGTACCGTACCATGTTATTGGTGGCAAAGTTGAATTCTTGATGTGCATCTTTAAAAATAATATGCTATGCTGTTACTAATACCCTACTTTAGTTTGAACTCATTTAATCCTGCTTTGTAGAGCGAACTATTAGAATTTAATTTTGGTGTAGGGTGGACTTTGAAGAAGGGAGTCAAAATCACTGAGATTTTGTCTTCTATCCAAACATTAAAAAATACTAAAATAAAATGCAAACTTATAGGATGTCTAAAATTAAATTTCAATTCAAAGTCTTTTCAATCTCATTTCAGGCAAAATATACTGGAAAGCCATGGAAGGCTCTCGTCGCAAAGAAGAAGTGCTCCTTTAATGTGGAACTTGCAAACCGCTTAGATAAGATTGCCACCAAATGTAATTAAATAAATTCCATGCTATCATTCTTTTATCGAAGGGATTTGTTAACAAAGGATTTGCCTAAAAATTAGCGAATTTTGGATAAATTTGTCACCTGCCAAGCGTGTGAAGGATTATATGTCTAATGCTAATAACCGCGTAGTAACTAATGCATACTAAATGTCCACGAGACTCTCTATTCATATTGCTATCCTCTGATCCCGAATCCGAGACTTTTTTACTAGGCATTTCCTCTCAACCCTATATAAATGTTTCTTGACTATATTACATTTTGCTATTTATTGCATTGCAAAATCTGGCAAGGACTTAAGGAATAGATGAAAATGATAAATAATTAGATTTTTATAAAGTTAGCATTTCTACCACAGAAAAAATTGTTCATAAATGATATAACAAAGATAAATACTATACTTCATAAATTTATAAAATACAATTTAATATGCGACTCGTGAGAATAAAATTACTATATGTAATCTTTTCTCATTTATCTTTCATTTTTTATAGCAAACTCATCGATAATGTAATCATAATTAAGTTTATTTATTAGTTTGGGTTTGATGGATAAAATGACCATCGAAGTAAATTGTTCTTGATTATAGATAGATCGTAATTAGATTTTAATTATTTTCTATCTTGAGAAAGGTTTTTCTGAAAATCCGGCGGTAATTGGCAAGATCTCTAAAAATTTCAGAAAAGTAACAAAATTTGGATGCAATTTAAATAAATAATTTTTAATTTTTACCGAACCGAATGAGTATCTAAGTACATTCATATCAATGCATTTTTTTAAAAAAATCTGTCTGTTGTATATTGTTGTTTTTAAGCACTGTTTATAAGTCTTTTAAGGGACTGACGTAAAACGACGTATAAATGAAAAGATGTATAATCGAAAAGAATTTCAATGCATGCAAATGAATGAAGACTGTGATGAAACGACGTGTAAATGAAAAACGCATAAACGGTGATTTACTGCATTGTAATCCTGTAAGGCCAAACTCGATGACAAATTCTGATTTCATTAAATAAATCAGTTTAGTCGATTTTCATTTTGAAAAATCAACCAGCGAAGCTTGGCCTTAAAAGTTAAATAGCAGGTTTCTTGGAAGGTTTGGGAAGAACTGGGAAGGTTTCCTTCATTCCATTCAGAGCAGAAGAGAGGTCATAAAAGGCCTCCTACCAGTCTTCCCCCTCCAGACGGGGGGAGAA
Organism: Araneus ventricosus; assembly: GCA_013235015.1. NCBI lineage: Eukaryota > Metazoa > Arthropoda > Arachnida > Araneae > Araneidae > Araneus > Araneus ventricosus. The sequence goes on from BGPR01004728.1 coordinate 60,565, forward strand.
GACCTCCTTTACAGTTAGTGTCCCCAATCACAGAACAAGTGACTGTTGACGTCGTTACAAAATACTGAACGGTTGCTACAATTGTAATAAATCTTGAAATTGGCGAAACTTAGATAGCAAAAATTGCGGTTCTTGCCTGTTTTTCGCCAAAATTGAGTTGAATAACGAGAGACGTCGTATCAGAATATTCCAGCATTGCCCGTTATAGTAAAGGTATTGCTCGGTATTCGTGTGCCAATAGGGATGTGACTCCTTTTTCTTCTCCAAAAGAAATAATTATTTCTCGGGCTCCTACGCACGAAAGGCGAACGGGAGTGTGTTTATTGATCTACCCAACCCCATACCATGCTGATTAGTATCCGTCATGCCAAGAACAACTTAGGTTTTCTTATGATACATATTTTATAAGCAGTGACGGCTCTAGAAATGAAGGCATAGAAGATCTAGAACTCAAATTTTGTATTTTTAAGATTAAATTTTGATGATTTATTCAGTAGTTAATAATAAATAATAATAGATTTGTGACTTGATGCAGGTAATTGATTGATTGCAGGCAGAGATTGTAACTGAGCCTTTAATTGATTTTCATTAATAATTGAAATCCATTTCAAATATTCTTAAACATATTTCCTGCAGTTCTTATTCTAGTTTATAAAAAATGAAGTAACACTGGTTGAAAATTTAAAAATCTTGAAAGTGTAAGATTAAAATTGATGCACGTGTAGAGATATTGTAATATTTATTTATGAAAACAAGTTTATAGTTCCAAATATTGGTCGTATCAATATTACGAGACTCGCACTTTTGGACGATTTCACACCGGGAAGGGGTGTCAGGCAATGAGTAAGAACAGCACATTTCCGGTGTTTTATGTTAGATCACTTTAGGTAAAATGTAAACATCTGTCCCTCCATTTTTTACTTTCCCTCTATTTTGGTGAAAATAATTCCGACTGGCGCATGCGCAAAAGTGCGAAGGGTTTCGAACATGCATTATTTCATTAAGCATTTAACGAAGTCATTAAGTGACTAAAAACGTTTCAGTGAAGTAGGAAAATAGGGGGTATTATGGCTTACTTAGGAAACATTTAACATAAAATTTTTATTATGTGTTGAAATGAGCTTTAACACATCAAAACATTTCTTTGATCAATTTTCTTCCTGTTGATTATATGAAACAAATTTATCTAAGCTATGAATTTACTTGCAACAGCTCATTTCAGAAGTTGCCAGTTTACAAAAATTTAAATATTTCTGGTAGTATGGGCCTCATTAAAAAACTGGTGTTTTAAAATTAAAACATATAATTTTTTGGCTACAAATGAATAATTTTTTATTAGGTATCCAAATTACAATAATAGAGATAAATTTTATTACAGTTTCATCGTTATTCAATTAGTCTGTTTATTAGTCCGTAATTATTCAATTTTTCTTCTCTGCATTGTACATCTAGGAACATCATAATGGTCGGATGCAGCCTTTTAGGAGATTTTATTTTTCAAAACACTTGCAATTGAAATTAGATTAAATTCGTCATATTATCGCGTAGATAAAGTTAGCGTGGATAGTCAATAGTCAAATGGATGCATCGAATGAATAGAAGACAAAGCTCGCTAATCTCAACTCAAGACTTTATCTCCTAGAACTACATATTACATCTGCTTATATAAAGTTGGCGAAACAGTTAATAATACAGTTACAGTTAATAAGCATAACTAAGGGGTAATTTACATACAAGAAATTTACATAAATGCTATTTTGCATATAAATTAAATAATCGAAATAATTAATTGAAAACATAAAAGTCCAGGGATTCGAACCCGAGTCCTTTGGCATCGTAGAGCAGCGCTCTAACCATTCGACGACCGTAACAATATTAACGCCCCTTTGTTAAGCAATATGAGGCCTATTTTGAGATGGACCTCGTACTATTGAACCGCGGTCAGATGACGAGGAAGACACCTGACCAATCAACTCCGTCTCAAAGCTTCCGCAACACACCAACGGGACAATGTTTGATCACTATGTTTGATTTAGGGTGCAAGAGGACCCATACACCCGAAGCGTCAGTAGAATTCGGGTTTCGAGGCCTAAGCATTCTGGCCCGAAGCCGGGACCTTACCACTAGGACTCTGCGGTCCCCCTTGTAGTTACAAGCCTCGTGGTGTCCTCAGACCTCTCTAATCGACCCTTTCCTTCAAGCTTCTTCCTGAACTTAGGCATTTATTTGCTAAGTAAAAGAAGTACGTTTTACTCACATGACCCATACAACCCGACTAAGAATGAAAAGAAAAACAATGTGACGGCTTAAGTCTTTTAACGAAGATAAGATAAAACATTAACTTCATAATCTAAATATAGAAAGTTAAATATTGACATTAGTTTCATAATGTTAATTCTTACCTATAAAAGAGTAAGTTGCCATCAAAAATTATACGAAGCAACCACTTATAGAGTCACAAACAAAGAAAATTTACTGAGGAAAGATACGCAGTAGTTATGTCAATTACCTACCTGCACATGGCAGACTGATGCTATCGCTGTACTGTAGGCATAATAATGAACGCCTATCTACCGGCAGGTTCTAGAAATATTACATTTTTTATAAAACTCGGCATTCACCTATATTATAAGTAGTATTACTATACGACTATTCACTTTACAACACCTTAAAATGACATTCCAAGCAATGAACACATTTGACAGCACAAACAACTGCTATAATCATATAACTTAAATATTCATATCATTCCGAATCAAATCCTTAAAATCACAACCATCTGAATATATCACTATATTCCGTCATATTAACTACAATATAAATTTTTATTTCAGTATTTGCAACAGCCTTGCTAAATTAACACAGAATTTGATTAATCATATAAATAACATATAGCATTAAATATAATATATTTATATCTGAAGTATCAAAATAACTTTTTCAGAAATATTTTAAATCTCAGTTATATGAATCTCTTTACAAAGAACATGTTGAATTCTACAACTGCGCAAATTCCCAAGAAATAATGCACAATGAAATTAGAAGGAAAAAATATCTGGTTGTGAGTCTTCTGGTCTGAAATATCTTCATTGCAGTGTGCATTAGGAACATCATAATGGTCGAATGCAGCCTTTTAGGAAATTTTATTTTTCAAAACGCTTGCAATTGAAATTAGTTTAAATTCGTCATATTAACGAACTTTTTCATCAAATATGAGGGCTATTTTGAGATGGACCTCGTACTATTGAACCGCGGTCTGATGACGAGGAAGACACCTGACCAGGCAACCCCATCTCAAAGTTTCGGCAACACACCAGCGGGACAACGTTTGATCACTATGTATGATTTAGGGTTGAAGATGACCGAAAGTTTCGGTTGAATTTGGGATTCGAGCCTTACGCCCTCTTGCCCGAAGCCGGGATCATACCACTAGGCCACTGCAGTCCCCCTTGTAGTTACAAGCTTCGTGGCATCCTCAGACCTTTCTCCTTGACCCTCTCCTTCAAGCTTCTTCCTGAACTTAGGCATTTATAAGCTAAGTAAAAAAGTACGTTTTACTCACATGACCCATACAGCCCGACTGACATTGAAAAGAAAAACATTGTGACCTCTTAAGTCTTTTAACGAGGACAAGATGAAACTTCATAATCTAAATACAGAAAGTTAAATATTAACACTAGTTTCATAATTTTAATTCTTACCTATAAAAGAGCAAGTTGTCATCAAAAATTATACGAAGCAACACTTATGTAGTCACAAACAAAGAAAATTTATTGAGGAAAGATACGCAGTCGTTATGTCAATTACCTATCTGCGCATGGTAGGCGGATGCTATCGCAGTGCTGTAGGCAAAACAATGAGTACCTATCTACCGGCAGGTTCTAGAAATATTAAATTTTTCATAAAACTCGGCGTTCCCCTGTATTATAAGTAGTATTACTATTCAACTATTTACCTTAAGATGACTTTTCAAGCAATGAACACATTTGACATCACAAACAACTGCTATATTCATATAATTTAAATATTAATATCATTCCGAATCAAATCCTTAAAATCACAATCATCTGAAAATATCACAATATTTCGTCATATTAACTGCAATATAAATTTTTATTTCAGTATTTGCAACAGCCAAGCTAAATTAACACTGTATTTTATTTAATATTTTTATGTGTATAAAAGTATCATAACTCAATACTTATTATAAGGGATACACAATAATCATATAAATAACATATAGCATTAAATATAGTATATTTATATCTGAAGTATCAAAACAACTTTTTCAGAAATATTTTAAACCTCAGTTATATGAATCTCTTTACAAAGAACATGTTGAATTCTACAACTGCGCAAATTCCCAACAAATAATGCACAATGAAATTAGAAGGAAAAAATATCTGGTTGTGAGATGATATAACTAAGAAAAAATGTAAAAGAAATCCAAACATCTTCTCTGAAACAATGTAGCATATCTGTTTTAGGCTGAATTCGGAAATTTAATAAAATATTACACCGGTGCATGATTATCTCATCAACAAAATTATTTTTTTTTCTTTGAATTTTAAGTGCTTCGACATAACTTAATTTTAAAATTGCTAAAATGTAAAAACTGTTTCTAAGTTTTAGTTGACAATGAAAATAATGACTTAATTGGATTTCATACATGGAAAAAAGGTTCGATTATCTTTAATAATATCCAATAAATCCATTAGAAGAAAGCGAAGAGAACATTTTTAATTATTTATCTTTAATTTTTTAATTACTGATAAAACATTATATGACGAATGAATCTCGGTTTTTTTTCTTTATAACTGTACTTTTAATCTAAAGTCATGTTTTAGCCATCCTTCGAGCATAAATTCGGCTTTACGATTGATCTTTAGCTCTTTCAGCCCTGCTATTACGTGTTACGTATTGCTATTCTATCGTTTGGTAACTTAATTTTGGATTTATTGATATCGTCTTGTAACTCAATTTTGTACCATTGCTTCAAATAAAATTGTGCTGTATTGTTACATGTAAATACCAGCTGTTAGTGAACACTATATTAAATTGTGAACGTGTCACAAAATATTGAACTTTCTAATGATCCTTTGATTCTTTATCAACTGTAATGTTTCCTATTAAGCATAAAAAATATGAACTTTTAGTTAAACATGAACATTTAAAAATCAATCCAGAGATTCTTCTCGTATGTATTTCTTCCCAACTGTTTTTAAGAATTCTCGTTCGAGAAACCTATTCCACGAAACATTTCTCTTTTAAGTGGGTCCCTTTTACGTTAAACATGATGTAGAGGGCTACTTCAACACAGCCACAAGGAAAATTTTATAAGCGGCATACAAGATATATATATATATATATATATATATATATATATATCGCTGCTCTTTTGCATAATACATATACTAAAGCAATAGTACGTATTGTTGTAGAAATTAATTAATTTTTAAAAGAAAATTATCATAATTAGGAAAAAACTGAAACAGAACTAAAAGTGATATTACTGAAAAACTAATTTTTTGAATTTTAAAGTGGTATATGTGAGTTTTTAGTCATACAAATAATAATAATTTATAAAAAATAAAATGTCATTGTAACACAACAAAAAAAGTTATATATACTATATATAAACGTGTCAAGTTTTCAGACTCGACAAGGTTCAAATGCTTTCAACTGGAAGAATTCTGAATATCATCAGTCACGGAATTTCACGCACAGAAAATTCCGCTCTCAATCTTCTTAATATTTTTCTCATATTGCCAACACTTTAGTGTTGGTATCCATTTCGCTGGTACTAAAAAATAATATCTCATACAGAAAAGAACACAAATTTGAAAATAAATCCAAGCAAAAAAATAATTCTAAAATCTTTAGCAATGTTTTATCTCAAGAACCCTGACACACGATTAACTAAAATTCTAATGTTCGCTGTGCTTTGCTCAGCGTTTCGGTTTGATGTTCTAGGAGCTTAAACTGAGACTGCTAGAATCGTATATCAGACTCCAGAGACATCTCTATAAATCTTTTTGGATCCATATACAAGCTGATATAACTAACATCTGGATAGTCTCTATTTCCTTAACATTATTTATAATCTGAAACCACAATCTGAAAAAAAGACATGGTTGTCAAATAAAGAGGTATTCGCATTTTTTAGATTGTTATTTGCTGGCCCATAAATAAAAGATTAAAAACAGAAAAATTGTTATTGAATAAACCAGTGCCTATTAGAAAATAGAAATATGTCGCTGCAATTTTGCATACCGTCTACTTCTATAGAAATAAGATTCAAAATACTGAATTTGATGCGTTTAATTGAAAATATGACAAGTACAAAGTTTTAAATTAAAGGGAATCTTTAAAAAAGTATATATCCATATTTTACTGTAGTTGATATTTTTTAGAAAAGAAAACCTTATATTCACTTCATTATTAGCAATTCAATCAGATAAAACTGGTCATATTTGCAGAGGTCGATTTTCACATCCAACCACAAATCAAATTAAATTTTTTTCGAACTGAAAATACAATTTCTGTTTTGAAAGACTCATATATGGAATTTTTCACATTGCAGACGTGTGGCATTTAGCTTCATTTTCTGTTCACTACTAGAGTAGAGAAAAAAATCAATAACTTATAATTGCATGCAATTTGCTTTAACAAATTTTACGTAGTCTATTTTTATGAAGACATTACAATGTCTATTTGTGGTTTGTTTATTTTTCATTCAAAACACACTGTTGAAATCGCCGATTTTATATGAGATGATTGGGATAAGAGGAATAAAAATTCATCTTAGCTTGCGGAGTCGCATACAAAATAATTCCTGCGTACAGTAATAGGATTTAAAAACAGTGCTTTGAATAATGTTCTGAGACGTTAAAAAAACAAATAGATAATAACAAAATTAGACGTAATTAGATTATCTAATTAACGTTAATTAGATAATAACAAAATCCTACACTTAATAGTTCAATCTTCTCTTAGTAACCTGCTACACAGAACATTTGGAAGTGAATGATAGAGTATTTGAAACCTTAAACAGTTTATCAATCATGGGAATTCTTTTACATAACAACAGTTTCTGTGATGAAATTATGATGACAATTTTATGACGATTACAAAAAATAGGTGTTATGATAAACACTCTGCTTTGCGTTTATTTTTATACGATATTAGTGTATGTGCTCTTTATCTGTTTTTTGATATTGAAATATAATCAACTCTTCACAAACACATATACTAATACCTTTATTAAAAATTACTATCTGATACATCTGTCGTTGCGAGGGAAGAAAATTCTTTCAATTCTAATATTTTAAATCAAAAAATAACCTTTATAGGCATTATTATAATACACAAATGCTTTAAATTGCAACTTCTTAGAAAATTAAAAGTAGTAAAGAACTAATAAAATACTGGAAATAAAAAAAGGAACTTTTCCCAAAAAAATTCAACATTCTCTTCAAATTGAACTAAGTTATAAAAAATAATAAGAAAACTTAGAAAAATTAAATATATACTATTAAACTGCAAATATAACATTTATATCCAGAAAATACCAATGAAGAAAAAAAAACGCAAAACGCTTTATACTAAATTACATTAAAAATAAAAACAGACTTAAGTGCATTTTCTGGCTAAAAATGGACAGCAAGTTCCCGTATAGCAAACAGGAAGACCAATTATAATTTGTCCTGATCTATTTATTTCTTCTAATATTAATATAAACAAACATTTTAATTCAATGACACTATGTGTTTAATAAAAAGTTTGATAAAAATTTGAAGAAAATCTTTCAAATAGTCTGGATTTAAGTACAACAGTAACAAAATGAGCGAAACATTCTCTTTTTTGGAAAAAAAGAAGAAAAAAAAAGTTTTCTAAAGGATAATTGGACATCGGACAAAAACTTTTAATTTCTTTGGAGGTACCTTATAGAATAACAGAGAAGCTTGTTATCATAAGGCGATTTTGATTTTTTTTGGAAATGAATACGGATTTAGATTCGGATTTGGATTTTTAATGTGCAATTTTTTATTTCCGCTTCACTTTATTTATATATGCCCTTCATTTAGTTATTCCGCTAAATTTCAAGAAAATATGTTCCGTAGATTGTTCGAAATTCAGAATTGTTATTATTAACATGAATAATAATACTAACATTTCATTCAAACAACGATTTATTTTTTATACAACCCATCCCAAAAAAACTGTCTAAATTCTTATGCATCATTAAAGTTTTACCAATATTTGCTCAAATTTGATTCAAGTGCAGATGAAAATTATATAGAATTTCTTGCTCTCTTGGATATCTACAAATGCCCAGAAAAAGATTTTTTTTGTAGAAAACCTCAGTTGTACGGAATGTTTTAACGAACGAAATTATTTAACGATTTTAAAATGTATATAACTACTTTTAACAGGACATTTAAAGAGCGAGACAAATTAAAATTTTCGTATCAACATTTACAGGCAAGCAAGATAACGTCCTTATCTTAATGTGTGTGCTGAGACATACCCTATTATTTCGAGAACATATAATATCAAATATCTCCATTCTATCCATGGTATACTAACTAAAATTTATATCTTGTGGTATTTTTCCCTGATGGATTTATTTTTGTCATTAAAAAACGATTATATTCTAGAAAACGTTGAAGTTAGTGCAATTTTAATTACGTAGATGGTTCCTTATGAAATTTTAATCATATAATATTTAAGTATAAGTTTTCATATAGAACTGTACCTTTTCTTTCAATAAGCGACGCAAACTTAGTGCTGGGTGGCTCCCTTTTCATTCGGCGACTGTATCCCCTCTTTGTTCAATTAATGTGCATTTAAAATAACAGAATATTTTATCTTCTTTTCGAAAAAATACTGAAAAATGTTATATTGATATTTCTTCTGAATATGTGCCCAAGCTATGACCAATATTTTGTTTAAGGAAAGTCTGGCCTGAATAACTATAAAAGTAATATTTTTTTACCAGTCTAGATATCGAAATCCAGGCTTTATTTTAAAAAAACCACAAGAAATACAGACTCCCGTTTCAATCAACTTTTAAAATTTTATATAAAAATTCCAGCAACATTAAAAGTGGTATGGACTTGTTTTACAAATTTTCAAATCTTAATTCATAACCTACAAAAATGATAACTCATTTTTATTTGAAACTTATTCATTCTCGTTTTAAAGCTACCTAAATATTAAAACATAAAATAAGAGAAATGAAAAATGTTGTGCAGGGTAAGCACTTTATGCAAATTGCTGTTTTTTTTTTCTTTTTTTTGAAGAAAAAAATTTAATCAAAAACTCTTATTCAGGCGGCGCTTAAACGAGCAGCTACCTTTCTATTTTGTGGTTATTTTGAACTCCCCGCAGTCCACTTCAGTGGATTACACCCTCTCGGTAGGCTGTGCTGGCGTGGGCAAATAAATAAATAAATATCCAATGATTCATAAACAATATAATCATCATATAAATTTGAATACTAAAAATTAGTGTCCGATTAATTTTTTAAAACTAGATTACATAAGTTTAATTTCCAATTATTAAAATATTAATCTTCCAGTTTAGTGAAATAAGAACAGCTCCCGGTTTGAAGCAAGTTATGACATATCTCATAATTTTGAAATTTTGTTAGAGGCAAGGATTTTATTGTAGCCGGAGCTTCCTTCTCCAAACTTCCTCTCACTACATTGGTAGGTACTTGACAAATTTCAATTCGAAACCTTGGCAATTCCCAGGTCCACTAGCCGAGAATCTGTCACTAGTTAATATGCACCTACTTATCTCCCATATTTTATCAATTCGAAAATGGCTTTAAAATGATTGCTGTTACATTAGATTTATGTCGCATTTAGAAATAGCGTCTCGACTACTGAATTTGATTCATAGCCCAACAGCCAAGAGAGATGTAAATCCGCATTAACTTTTTTAAACTGTCACACAGCTCTGTATCCAGGTAATTCATCCTCCGATAATATATTTTAGTACCCTCAGTCGACATCCGCGGCCAATCTTAGCCGGAAATGGCTATCGAATTCTCGGTACTCTTTTTATCCGAAGGCCATATCTTCTATGAGGTATTAATATCAGACAATAACAGCTCATAATCCGTGAGATATCAATTTGTACGATTTTAAATAATTTGTTTGAAATCGATTTTTAAAAAAAATTTCCATAAAGTGTACTTTCCTCAATATCATTTCAAAATAATTTTGTCTTCTTGAAAATGAAAGATCTGAATCAACAAAATAATTTAAACTGTTAGAAACATATACCATAATCTCAAGTGCCAATAAGAATTTTTAAAAGCATTTAAATTGATTATAAATTTCACAAACGTGTTGCTCAAATCCATGCAATATGTTTGAAAAACCACCATCATGTGAAATACTTCATTGAGCTTTAATCTTCGAAATGAATTTTTTCATTATAAGTTATCATTTATCGAAAATTTAAAAAAAATAACAAAATTAGTGCCATAAAGTCGTATGGCGCGGAAAGACTTCTTCCTCATTGCGTTTGTTGTCCCTCTCTAATCAAATGCTAGCCACTGCAACTCAACGCCGGTTTCGACATTGGTCGCCTTATTTACTCTTAGAAGCCACAAGCCCTGTAAAGCTAGGACTTTCATATAATCAGTTCTCAAGTTAAATTCGTCTGTCATAAGGTTTAAAAACAGAATTTATATTCAATTATTTCGAAATAAAAAACTGGTGTGCTTCATAAATATATTCATTTTTGCTTGAAATTGTTTATCGTATTCTACAGAAGCGAAATGCAAATTTTAAAATATGAAGTGTTGAATGCAAAATAGTAAAATCAGAAGCTTCCTATTATAAATAAATTGAACAGCCATAATATACAATGCCAAGGCTCACAAATAGTTTGCGAATCCAACCAAACTGATATTTAACATTCAAAAAGTGCAGTTCGCTTACAATAGCCCTTTATATCGGAGCAATATAAGCCAGAATTCATCACAAAGAGGCGACTACACTCTGTCCCAAAAGTTTATAGACTCTGGTAAACTATATGTTTTAGCAAAGCGGAAACGCATACAAGCACCAATTACAGATATGTTTCTTCAAACCATATGCGACTTGCATTTACCGAAATGTTTAGAAAAAATGGCAATTTGCATTTCAATTATATAACAAAATGGAAATATTAGATGTCCCAAAAGTTTATAGAATATATCATATTTCAACAAAAGGTGCTCAATACAATGTTCTTAATAGTTTAAAGTCTTTCCATTTTTCGGTATGACATCGTATACACGTTTTTCCATCGACATAATTAAAATTTGTAATATCTCTGGTTCCAAGTTGTACCACGCACTTTCAGTGGCTGTCTTCAAGGCATTCACTGAATAAAATTTCCCTCCATTCTCATACGCATTCCGAGACATAATGTCCCACACATTCTCAATTGGGTTTATATCAGGGCTTATAGGTGGCCCCTCAAGAACAGTAACATTTTTCGAGTTTAAATAATTTTTCGTAGCATTGGAGGTATGGATGGGAGTATTATCATGCTGATATTCCCAATTTTATCCCCCTATTTTTTCTGCAAATGGCATAAGATGATTTTCTAGTGTTTCAATGTATTTAGGAGAATTCTGTCGGCCATCTAAAAAGGCCAAACTCACTTGACCGTTGAAACCGAAAGCCGCCCACACCATCACAGATCCACCACCACTTTGGCTACTGAAAAACTTCCTGGGCTCTCTTCGTAAATCATGGCAATATTTTACATTCCCGTCAGGTCCATCGAGGTTCCATTTTTTTCCGTCACTGAAAAGGAGAGCCATCCATTTATCGCCATATGACATATGATTACGAGCCCATTATAATCTCTTACTAATGTGAAGTTTTGAAAATGGTAATCTGCGAGCCATTTTTGCGTGGATCATATAACCATATTCTATAATTTATCTATGAATAGTCTTCTTGGAGATTTGCAACCGGGAAGCCCTAGTAATTTCGCGAACCGACATTTTCTGACTTGAAGCCTTTCTTTATATCTGTCTATCACCTCGAATATCCGTCACACGTGGTCATCCCGAACGAGGTTTTGGCTCATATGGCGTCTTACGAGTTAATACACGATAAATCACACTTTTAAAACGAATTAAAAGTTTCGATATTTCCTTAACAGTCTTACCGAGCAATTTCAAATGCAGAATTTTACTCACTTCTCCATTAGATAGCTACGAAGCTTTAGGCGTCTTGAAACGCAGAACAAAGACCTCTTTTCTTTTCTTACATCGTATTTATTAGGCTCCGAATCGACGTCATGATTACCGATACCATATTTGAATAAAACTGCATTTGTGTATAAACTTTTGGGACAGATTATTTCTGTTTATACTACGATTTAAAAATTGGCATTAAATATACGGAGTAAACTGCAGTTTTTAAAATATAATAGACATAATATATCTATACAGTAATTTGTATCGAAATACATCATACACAGCCAAAAGTTTAGGCAAAATACAAGATTCTATAAACTTTTGGGACAGAGTGTACATCACCCGTAAACACTGCAGGAAAATAATAGAAACTTGAGAATATAGTTTTAGTCCCTTTAAGTATGATTAAAGTAAATTGGATTAGACAAAATAAATTTTCATTTGCGATATTCTTAAGGCTGAAGATGTTTTCTGAATTTTTAATTCTATTTTTATATATCTATATAACGTGTTGCATATTCTGTAATGATTATTGGCGCTTTTTTTCGGAAAATAGATCTATTTCGATCCTTTCGTACGTATTTAAATAAATATTTCATTTAAGATTCAGATAAAAATTTCATTTTTAGAAGTGAAAGTAATACATTTATTCCATTATTTCGTATATTTTTATTAAATCATTTTGAATATAAAAAACTTTTTATTTTTAAGCTCACCCCATTTCACGGAAAGATGATAATGATATGCAAATTTTGTCAGTGGTTATACTTAATATGATCATTGTTTACACGCATTTTCATAAAAATAACACATATATTCTAGAAGATATAAAGGTTTTCTTGAAAAACCAAAAGTATTTTGCGGATTTTTTGTTTATAAAATTCAGAATTTCCAACCAAATTATACAAAACTTAATGAATGCTCCACATTTTATAAGAGCGGCATGGTATTAAAATTGTAAGTGAATGCTTTTGATATTAGAGGAAATATGAGTATTTGCAGTAAATATTTCTTTCTGCGCGTGTGCGAAAGATAGCAAAATTATTCTTCCTCAGATTCAAAGTCAGATATATAGGGCAACTGACATAAAAATAAAATTCCAGTTTAATACCATTAGGATTTTGAAGGATATCGGCATTTCAGTGACCGGATTTTGTTGTGACCAGAAACAGATCATAAAAGTACAAGGGTAAATTAAATGAACGTACTGTTCCAATTTTTGTACCCAAAAAGTTTATATTATAATTCCTTTATTATTATTTTTTTATCAATAAATCGATTTCTCGAAATAAACGGTTAGTGAAAACAATTTCCGGCGAGGAAAAAAAAAGGAATAAAAACTTCGTTGCTGATGAAAAAACTGTCTATTCAACAGCGTTTTCTTCCCTTAAGAAATTGTTTGACAGAAATTATTGCTCATTGTTTCTGATCGTGCGAATCAAGATGAAATCAATATTGCAATGGAAAGTGGTACTTTCAGAAGTTCCCCATTTCGTCAAAATCAATAGATTCGGGAACCAAAATTGCTGCAATCCTTGAAAAAGTATCTGCTACTAAATTGGCGGAGCGAGATATATATCAAAGATCTGTGGTAAACTGGCCTATGAACTCTAAGTGACGAATTTGTCTTGTAGAATTCTTTTCATGATTTTGTTTGAAAGCGTACGTGAGTGGTTTATGGTCAGTAAATACCAAAAAATCACGACCTTCAACAAAATAGCGAAAGAACCTAATGGCAGAATATATGGCTAAAAGCTCTCTGTCATATGTGCTGTATTTGCGCTCTGCAGCATTTAGTTTTCTGGGGAAAAACAAGAGGTTTAGTACCACCCTCAACATGTTCTTGTAATACCGCACCAATCGCAGTCTCCGAAGCTTCTGTAACAAGCGATAACGTTGTGTTGTGTTTAGGATATGCTAGCATTGCAGCATCTTTTAACAACTCTTTACACGCCCTAAACGCTTCCTTAGTCTCATCGGTCCAAATAATTGGAGTTTTATCCTTTTTAATTCTGCCTTTCACTAGATCATGTAAACAAGCCTGTGTACCCGCTGCATTTTTTTAAAAATCTGTGGTAAAAGTTTATCATTGCAAGGAACCTACGCAACTCCGCAACTGACTTTGGTAAAGGGCATCCTGAGCAACCCTGTATTTTGTCAATCGTCTCGGCAAGCAACTCACAGCTCCACCACTATCGATGAGAAAACGGAAACCCATACTTCTGTCATATAAAAATAAGCGGCTATGAGCATGGCCTCCATTCATTGCCGCCGAAACAGACGAGCCCTTCAGTTTTCCTGAAAATCACAGGGACTAATGCACTTTGCAGCTTCTTGGGCAAATCTGCGTTGATACCAACAAATTCGTTTAAATTGAGATTTACGCGAATTTGATGTGCTTCTAACACGGGACTTGGAATTTTGTCTATCCCTGCTTGATTGTCTAAATCTGGGACGAGATATCCGCTTAATTTCTGCACGCAATTATACGATTTCGTCTCTAAACGATTGAATTAAAGAGTTATCTGAACCGACGGCATTAATTACCGTATCAAAATGTGAAACTTCGTTAACTTTATCGGCAATTAAAGATAACCCATCCAAATTATCGTTTGAAACTGACAAAATCTGCTGAATTCAGGTTGGCAGTCTCTGCTTCCAAATGGTCTTTAAGACGTCTTCACTAACCTTTTCCGCATCTAGATTTCTCATTTCCTGTAACAACTGAGATGGTTTCTTATCCCCAATTGCAGGTCTTGTAAAAGTACAAGCAATTTAGTACTTTGTGATTGTGAAAAATAATTCAAAATCAGAGTTTTAAGAGCATCATACTTGTTATCTGCCGGTGGGTTACGAACTATATCAGAAACGTAAGAAAGAACTTTGGAATCTAAAGCTGCTACTACAGATTGAAATTTAGTTTCATCAGTAGAAATACTGGAAAGCTTAAACTGAGATTCTAGTTGCAAAACCCACAAGTCAGGGTCAGTTTCCCAAAATGGAGGTGCTCGAAATGCAACACGCACTAATTCGGGTTTTGTATTCTCAGGTCCGTCAGGCATGTTGAAATCAGAAAAAAGATTTGCAAAATTTTTTTAAAAAGGAAATGGCCAACGCAGAGGCAAGCGGATGACAAGCAAGCGATCAAATCACGGATCCAGATTAATAACTGGTCTAAGAAGCAGTAAAAAACGTAATTTACTCATCCATTTCAAAAAATAGCTCTATAAAAATTTTCAAAGTCCACAGTCATCCAGAGCTACAGTTGCATAAAAAAGTTAACAGAACCCTCAATATCCTGAAGACAGCGCAATGACAACATTTAGATAGGCATAGATGTGTTTATAATATTTTTACCACTATGTTGAAGCAAAAGATTTCTATATAAAATGTTTTCTTATACTTACGCAAACATGTCTATCATAGTTTTACTTTGATTTCTTTAATATAAAGCTTGGAGTTTTATATCCGAGCTGGTAAACAAAAATTAGAATTGATGTTGTTACTGTTTTATCCGGATATTTCAAAACATAAAATGCATGTAACTCAAAGCTAAAGTTTTAAAATTGGATTATCACCCCAGATAGCAATTTTAGTTTGCAGCAAGCTTGCCACAAATTTGTCATGACAAGAGTGCAAGTTTGCCACAAATTTGTCATGACAAGTGTGCAAGCTTGCAGTAAGCTTGCAGCAAGTTAACGAAAGCTCCGAAGTCACCATGAAACGAACTTGCAGCAAGTTTGCCGTGTCAAACTCATTGCAAATTATAGCAAAAACAGAACACGAACACAACCCAGGATAGAACTCGCGACCTCCCGGTTCCGAAGCGGTGACGCTAACCGTTGAGCCAGCTGAACTCTGAGAGGAGAGGATAGATTTCGCTAAAACATCGTTCGATGCGATTCGTATACGATTTATTTTAAACTATTTTC